>RJWM01007954.1:0-75232 GCA_004363535.1 Dasyprocta punctata | reverse complement strand
GAAGGAGGTAGGTCACGGCCCCAGTAAACTACCTCTTTTGACCCCCTACCAGCAAATCAGCTACATCACCCCAAAATTCAGTCACCTTCCAAAAGCCCCACATAGGAGCACATGAGGATCTTACAGGACATCTACATGCAAACCATAGCTGCTTTCTCTCCTGTAACTGAGAGCATTGTTGAGGGATCTGTCAGACACCGCCTGCAGAGGACTCAACACAGTGCGTGTCACATGGAGTTTCTTATCAGAAGCAGCCACCCAGGTCAGTGTGGTTGCTTGTTGTTGTTCTATTGGGCCTGTCAGCTGGTGTATGAGGTAAGCAGAGGACCACCATTTCAGCTCTGAGAGGGGCAGTTGTAAGTGTCATCATGATTCACTGAGTTCATCCCCCAGATAAGCAGCTGGTCTCAGTTCAGAATAAATTATGGAGCCTCCATAGAGCAAGTTGTTCAATTTGTTTTACAAGAATGTGCTATGAACCTTATTTTAATAAGCAACCATCAGTGTGTTTCTGTGAGAAGCTCCTTGTTATGGTTTATGCCCAATGTACCCCTCAAGTCTGAAAGGCTTTTAGAAGGTGATTGGATCAGGGGGGGCACTATAATAATCAGTGAATTCATGAGTTCACAAGTGCGTGTGCTCTTAACAGGTAGGGTGTGGTTAGAAGAATCATTGTGGTGAGACCCAGAAGGGTGGGTTCTTGTCCCCAGCTAATCTCCTCTCATTTTGCTTCCTGGTCACCATGAGTTGAGCAGTTTTCCCCCACCATGCCCTCTGCCTTGAAGCCAGCGAGCCATAGGCTGAATCCTCTGAACCTGTGAGTAAACAAGCCACTCTTCCTCTAGACTGTGGGTGTCAGGTATTTTATCCCAGGGATGGCAGAGTGACTGACACCCCCTTCTAGCATACAAGCCACTTATACCATAGCAGTGCTATGATGAGCATCCTCATGCTGGCTGATTGCTACATGCCCTGGTGTGTCATGTGTCCTTGGGCAGGTGTGCTCTGCAGGCCTGGCTCACAGGGGCTGCCCTGGGAGAAGACAAGAGAAAAGGAGGTCTGTTTCATAGGGAGGAAGGAACATAGAAAGTTAACATAGTCCAAAGATTAAGAAATTGACTAAAGCAAGGTGATTTACTATTGGAAAGCTGCCTGTTGTAGTCAGGGTTATAGGGAAAACAACTGCATACAGGACACAGAATTTATACTACTGTTTCATGATGGTCACCCAGAGTTAAACACAAGAAAGTGAAGGAAAATCTGTCTACAACACTAAGACCCAGGATATTCAGCCAAGGGCCTGGATCCCACAGCAATGTCCTGCATGAGTCCAGGTAAAGACCCGGAGCCCATGACAATGCCTCCCACAGATTCAACTGGAAATCTAGGAGCCCACTATAAGGACTCAGGCCAGTCTATTTTACGGTTCTGTGCTGGCAAGGCCAAGGTCAGCGGTGGAAACTAGAAAGTCTATGCCAGCAGGGTGAAGGAACTGTGCAGTGGGTTGAGGGTTCTACACCGGAGCTGAGAAGTCACGCTCAAAATAAAGAGCGGGGTTGCCCTGAAAAGTACCATAGCCATTCTCAGTGACAGTAAGGTCCCGAGTTCCTCCGATGATGAGAACAGTCGAGTACAGGTCAGGAAGCCCAGCGTGACAAGCTTTTCCAGCACACATCTTCCCCTCTGGAGTCAGGAAGCAATGCTCAGTGTAAGGACCAGAGCTCCCCCAAAGTGAACCACAGCCACTCTCAGTGATGAGGTCCCGAGCTCCTGCGACGACAATGGCCTAATCCATATTGGGGAAGCCAGTATGACAAACTCCTCCAGGAGAACCAACATCTTGAAACAGCAACACTTGGAAGAACCCACAACACCTCACTGTTCTCCTTGTCTCTAATCATGCTGGCAATTTTCTTCAGGTGGTCCATCTACACTCAGCACTATGCTGATGTAACTCAACTGGTGTTAAGTTGACCACCAGTTTTTAACCCATGACACTGCCCTTCCTGCAAATGAAAGCTGTCTGGAGAAATGGGGTTGCAACAGAAGATGCAGATGTGCAGCCTTACCCACAGGACCAGCTTTTTCTCTCTGGGCAAATGACAAGGCCACCTGAGGGAGGGGACCAGAGCCCTATGATCGTGGCTGCAGAGCACTGTGGTGTGAGCTGCGTGCTTGACCTGTTTCTGCACACAGCCCATCTCTCCCTGCAGTGCAGTGACCCACTAACGTTCTTGAGAATCTTTTTTTACATATTATCTTTCTTGCTCCTCAAGTAATATGGTAGTTTAAATAGCCAAAACGTCTGAAATTATTAGTAGTCAACCAGCATTTTTGTATCTTATATGTTAAAATATAGACTATTAATAGTGCAAGGTACATGAAGAGTAAAATGAATATTTTATGTATAGATTTTATACTTGTATATACCTCATATTTTCAAGTATATTATTTTATTCAGTCCTCACAGTACCTCTGTGTCGTTCTTGCTGGATGGTTGGGAGCAGTAGGGTTTGATGCTGTCAGCATTCTGTCCCAAGCCAGACACACTGGTTCCCTGTGAGGCCGAGAGTTAAGAGAGGAGCCCTGTCTGCCTCACTCAGATTCCAGGTTGGACACCTCACTTGCTTCTGTCTAACTACTCTCCTTAGGTATTAGTGTGCCTGCATGTCTGTGTTTCAGAGCAATCATTTTCTTTTCAAGTAACTTGCAGGTGGGGAGAAGAGGATAGGGAGAGGGAAAAGGAGAGGGAGATTGGTAATCAGGATACCAACACCCTTATTACAGGCTTGCTATTCTCTCCCTACTTTCAAAATTTGAGTGTTCAAATTGCTTATCACATTTGACTATGCAGAACCAGGTGCTAAAAATATAGTGTTATTTATACCTTACAACCACAGGGAATGGGTGCTGTTATGCCTGCCTTCTGACTGAGGGCACTCTGCTAATCTAAGCTGCCAGGGGTCATATCTAGAGAAGACCTGACCCTTGTTTCCCAAAGGAGCAGTGAGATAAACAATCAAAGGGTTAAGAAACCTCTGTTTCCTGTTGGAGAGGAGCCTGCCCAGAAGGCATAAGTGGGGACCAGATTTCAGAGGACACAGACCTTGCCTCAATTGCAGACGACTTGCTGAGTTCTCTGAACTTGCTGAGCTGTGAAAATCTCCCTTGCCCTCCCTCCCTCCCTCCCTCTCTCCCTTCCGGTCACAGGTCCTCCACTGAGCAGATGTGGGAGTTTACCATGCTATTGGCTTGCATGGGGCCAACCCTGATGCTTTCAAGTGGGAGCCATGGGCTCATAGGTTCCAGTGGTGGCCTCAGGGGCCATATCATCCACGACACAACTATGCAAGAGCCTGAGGCTCTGAAAGGGCAACAAACTTGCCCAAGTTCAAGCAATGACTTCGCAGACCCCCAGAGTCAGGTACTATTCCCTTGTGTCTGGACATCATCTTGGGATGCTGACATTACCCTTCCTTGGCTTTTTCTTCTAGTCATTAAAGTTCTAATAACAGGGGTAAAATGATAAAAGTTTCACAAAATGTGTGGAGTGTTTGACAAAGCCCAAGGATAAGGCTCCTATCACTTTCTCCAAGAGAAACATGAGGCAAATGAAAGCACTTTTTCTGATTTCTGAGGGGTTTTGAAGCTTCCTAAAATCTCCCTCAGGAAGAAGGAATTTAGCAAGATGATAGGAGAATAACAATTTTAGGTCATCTGTAGGGAAGAGGAGCTGCTTCTACCCTGGGATGGGGGTACAGTCCGTTGCAGGGCTCTCAGTCGCAGAAAAGAGAGCAGATCACCAAGGGACAGAGAATCCCTGAAGGGAAGGTCCAGGATAAGGTGGTTGACGACTCAACTTAGAGTTTCTCAGCTGTGTAATAGTACAGAAGTGATGTACATTCACTCAGAACCACACATGGAATTCTTGTCTTTGCTAGGCTAGTGACACTGTGGTGTCCAGAGGCAGGGAGCTACAACTTGTGATCATCCCTGCAGTCACAAGAGTGAACAACTGACACTACAATGTTCTGTGTCTAAGATGTGATGTCCAGTAGTTTGGTGGGCTAAATGCATTCTCAGTTAAAGATGAGTTTATTGAGATATACTTCATAGGGAGTCAGGAGCATATATATATATTTTATGATGAGAATTCATTGCAGTCTGTGACTTAACCATTTCCTTATCTCCATGTAGTGGTGCTTGTTATTCAACTTTGAATCTGCCATGACCCACTCTGTATTTTGCAATCATGTCCCTAACTTGCATTCTGATGGCCATGTCTTTCACTATTTTAACTCCTAATAGACTGGATACACGGGACGGGTCCTGAGCTGGAGATACTGAGTGATGAGGCTTGGCTTTTCAGACTCTATGCCCCTACCCCACAGCTTGTGCCCAGGCAGGCCCTCAGAAGACCATTTTTAATTCCCTTTCCACCCCCTTACTCCCAGAAAAAAGCAAAATCCCTGCCAAGAGGCATCCTTAAGTTTTTTCCGGGATAAACAGTCAGTTTTGTGTTTTCACTTTATGAAGCACTCCTGGTTCCATGGGACTCGATAATCTAGGGTGTGGAAAATGGAGTATTGGAAATGGGGGCTGGGCAGGAACACAGTGGGGCCGCTACAGAGTCAGAAGTCAGGACAGACCCTGAAGCCACCAGGTATGATAGGGGTCAGGGCCCATCTGCTTTGTCAATGGCTTAGAAAAAAGACAAATCATTCTTATTCCAAAATTGGTACTTGCAATCTGAAAAACTGTAGTACAAAGACATGGAATGTTTTTAGAAAATGTAGAACCTGAATTGATTTTTGAATTTTTTTTTATTTTAAAGAGAATAAAACAAAACAAAACAGAACAAAGCAAATCAGAACAGAATGATGCAAGCAACACAGGACTTCACAACAAGACAACAAAATTGCTTTCTAAAGGCAGATTCATTCTTTATGGATCAAAGTGGAGAAATTGGGGAGCAGAGAAAAGGCACACAGGATTGTTCCACAGCACTCTGTCCATGCCAGGCCTGCCACCCTCCTCAGCATTACAGGACAGTTAGGGAAATCATGCATGGAATTAGAATATGTTTATTGATTTAACTTTTCACTCGGTGTAACTGTTTTGCGATTCATCTGTTTTCATACGGATCAGTGATTTGATCCAATGTGTGGATATATCACCATGTGTTTATCTATTCACCTGTTGGCAGACAAATGGGTCAGTTCCATTTTTTGATAATAAAACTGCTAGAGGCATCTGTCCACAAGGACATGTGCTTTCATTATTCTTGTGCAAACACCTAAGATTAGAATATCTGGGCTGAGAGGTAGATGTGAGTTTTACTTTTTAAAAAGTGTCAAATTGCTTTCCAAGCTAGTTGCACCACCATTCCCACTAGCAGTACACACAGTCTGGCCATTTCACACATGACAGACACTTTTTTAATTTCAACATGTGAGATCCTTCTATGAATTTAATTAGCATTTCCCTAGTGACAAATGACACTGAGCACTTTTCAAGAACTCATTTGTCAACCATGTATCTTTTTTGGTGAAATGTCTATTCAACTTATTTATCTATTTTTCACTATGTTGTTTATCTTATTGCAAGATCATTAAGAAAACGTTTGCCGTGTTTTAGGAAAAAGTTGTTAGTCAGATATAGGTCCCCTAACCATGCCTTTTCTTTTTATTTATAACTGTTTTCTAAGAGCAAATTTTAATTTTGATGAAATCTAGTTTATTGAATTGTATTTTGTTTTGTTTTGTTTTGCGGCACCAGGGATTGAACTCACAACCTCGCGCCTGCAAGGGCAGGTGCTTAAGGCACTGAGCCAAACTCCTGGCCCTGGATTTTTTGAGGCAGGGTCGCACTATGTAGCTCAGGCCGGCCTTGCGCTCGCGTTGTAGCCCAAGCCGGCCTCGAACTCACAACGCTCCGCCTACCTCAGCCTCCCGAGTGCTGGGATTAAAGACGTGCGCCACCACGCCCGGCCTGAATTGTATTTTATAATTCATGATTTTTATGTCCAACAAAACATTGTCAATCTCAACGTCACTGAGATTTTCTACTTTGGTTTTGTTGTTTTTTATTTTCTTAAGAACTTTTATTGTTTGACCTCTTATGTTTAGAAATTTGATTCCTTTTGAGTTGATTTTTGTAAGTGATGTTAGTGAGAATCACCTGCTTTTATCTAGCTGTTCCATTTCTATTTGTTCTTTCCTTTAACATCAGGTAATTTCTAAGTATTTTGATGATGATTCAAGAAGAGGCCACTGCAGCACCCTTGTCGGTCTCCCACCCACCCGGCTCTCTTTCTCTGTCTGTGAATCTCAGTCCCCTGGTACTCCTGAATCTGTTTTTTCTCTTCGGTTCAGTCTACCTTCCCAGCTCTTTGGTTACCCCAAGCAAGATGCCTGAACAACCCATGACACTTCAGGCATTTCCTTTTTCTGGGATAACTGTGACATGATGCCTATCATGCAATGTTTGATAACCATTTCTCTGTATGGTTTAACCAAATGTTTAGCTCAGGTGGGAGAGAAAACTACTTCCTGTTATTCTATCAAGGTTGGAAACTGGAAGTTAACTTTCCATGGTTGAGCTGTGTAATTTAGGTCAAGTTCCTTAATTTCTCTGCACCTTAGGTGGTACAGTATGATGGTGGCAAATGCTTATTCCCCAAGGTGGCATGTACTTTCTGTAGACCTTTGACAGGTAGGTAGGGCCTTGTGGGAGATCCTTTGAACACTGGGTTTCTGTCTTCAAAGGGGATGGGAATCCCAGTTCATGTCTTCAGGTTGTAAACTTAATCACCTTCTTGCTTTGGACATGTTATCCTGCCATTGCCATGCAATGGAGGTGATGTAGCAAAGGGTGGCCTCTGCCAAGCCTGTCCTGTGCCATGTGGATTTGTGAACGTCCAAACCGTCTCTCTTTACAAGTCATTTGCTGTGGATATTTTGTTTTAGTGACAGAATGTTAACTAATACAGGTGGCCATCTATAAGACAAGTGTCTGTACGAGGACTCAGTGCACTAAAACGCAAATAACCCTCACTGATCAAAGCTTCACCCTCCAAAAGCTCACTATCTGAAATCTTTATGTTTTAAAATATTTATGCTTTTTTAAAAAGCTTGGAAACTATGCAGTATCACTATCTAATTCTCACTCTCTATGTAAAACAAAAATAGTTTTAGATCAAAGGAAGCAATTTATGAAAAGTGTTTTTGAAAACTCCAATCTGCTACAATATTTTGTTCACACATGCATGGTTATTAATCATATTTTAATGATAATATGTCCAGATTTGAAGAGTGAATTCAACAATTTAATAATGTATGCACCTGTGATCACTACCATCAAGATCTAGGACTTCTCTTACTCCAGATCAAATGCTTCTTTAGGCTCCTGTCCAGCCAGTGCCTACTGACAAGTGCAGTTCTAACACTTCTTTTGCTTCATTTTTTCAGTCCTAAAAATTCATATAGATGGAGTCACAGTGCATGAAAGCTTTAGTTTTTGAGAGCATTTCATTCAGTGTTTTATTTTTGAGATTCATTTATATAATTGCAATTACTGGCAGTAGAATTTAATGAATACATCACAATTTCCTTATGTATTCACATTTTTTTTTTTTTTTTGTACTGTGAATCAAACTTGTGACTTCATGCTTGCCAGGCAGGTGCTGTGCTGCTGAGCTATATCCCTGGACCTCCTTATGTCTTCACATGTTGGTGGAAATTTAGGTTTCTCACAGTTTAGCATTTTGAATAGAGCTGCCATGAACATTCCTATACAAGTATTTTTTTTAGGAATGTAACTTCATTCCTCTTGGATAAATGACTAGGAAAGGAAATTCTAAACCATAATGTAAATGAATATGTGACTGCTTAAGAAAATGCCAAATTGGTTCCAAGCTAGATTATACCATTTTATATTCAGATTAACAAAGAATGAGAATTTCAGTGGTTGATCTCTCCATCACACTGGTTATTTTCATTCATTTAAATTTAGCCATTTTAGTATGTTTGACATGGTATCTCATTTGCATTTTAATTTGCATGTCCTCAGTAACTAATGAGATTGATTACATTGTTATATGCCTGCTGGACCTTAATAATTCACATTTTAAAGGTTGTTTATAAGTCTGTGGACTTTTTGAAATGTTTGCCTTTTTATTATTAGGAGTTGGTAGGATGTAGGACTTTTGTCAGACACATGCATTGGAAATATCTTCTGTATGTGGCCTGCCTTTTCATTTATTAACTATATCTTTTGCAAAGCAGGAGTTCATAATTTGAAGATCATGTGTTTTTCTTTTACTTTTAGTACCATTTGTTTTTGTTATTTGATGAAAGCATATTTGTTTACTCAAATGCCCCAGAGATATTTAGCTACATTTTATTCTAGAAATGTCATGAGAGTACCTTCCATATTTAGGGAAGTAATGCAACTCAGATTTCTTGTGCTTAAGTGGGTGGTATGGGTCTTCAATTGATCTAGTACCCATGTGTTGTGTATGGGTTTGTCCTGTGTCCACCCAAGGCCTCACATAATCTGAACGGGGCT
The DNA here is from genome assembly GCA_004363535.1 of Dasyprocta punctata. NCBI lineage: Eukaryota > Metazoa > Chordata > Mammalia > Rodentia > Dasyproctidae > Dasyprocta > Dasyprocta punctata. The sequence continues at coordinate 66,664 of RJWM01007954.1, read as the reverse complement.
GAGTCTGGCATTTGTGATTGGTTTGTTGTCTAGCGCTGGGATTGGTGATGTGAGTGTTGCACCCACACAAGGGTGGAGCCGATATAGAGTGTAAGGACAGGAGGTACGCGTGTCTTCCCTCTCTTGCTCTCTCTTACTTGCATGCCTTGCTGTTTGGCGGCCACCATGAACAGCTGCCCTACCACACCACCCTGCCTTGGAGCCAACTAAGTATGGACTGAACCCATAGAACTGTAAGATATAAACTTTTCCTTCCCTCATTTTAGGTGTCAGGTATTCTGTCTTAGCAATGAGTGAAAAGTAACTAAAACATGTTGAAAAACTCTTCCCCTGAAATTACTCTCTGTAAGTTTGTTTTGGGGTTCACTATGCTGTTCTCTGATCCATTTGTCTATTCTAATTCACTTTTTTACTTATTAGAGTGACTCCAAATCAAGTAAATAAAATTTAAGGCTGCAGCTATTTTGATTGTGATGACACTGACATTTTGGTTGATCTGAAGAGAATTAGCTTGTTTAGAATATTAATTCTTGGTCTACATCCAGCAAACCACAGTCAACCATGAACCCTTAGTGAGGCTCTTAGAGATTGGGAAGCTGTGCTCGGGGGTCTGTCCACACCTGGACAACATCTCTGAGGCCTTTGAGGACCAGGACTTTGTTGCCCAGTGACCAGCAGTTATCCAGGAACCCTCAGTGAGGCTCTTGGGGACTGGGAAGCTATACCCAGGGACCTGACCACACCCAAACACCATCTCTGAGGCCCATGGGGACTGAGAGTCTGCACCCAGCAACCTATAGTCAAGGAGCCCTTGGGACTTGGAGCCTGTGCTCAGCAACATGCAGTCTTTTGGGAAGCCTCAGTAAGGCCTGCTAGAACTGGGAGTCTGTACCCAACAAACTATCCACACATTGGAACCACCCGTGAGGCCCTCAGGGACTGGGAACCTGCACCCAGCAATGTGAAGTTATCCAGGAAACCTGGTGAAGCCCATAGGGACTGGCTATCTGTTCCCAGCAACCCAGAGCTACCAGCATCCTTCAGTGAGGCCCACTGCCTGACAGCCCACCAGAACGGGAGGCAGCTAGGACTTGGTATCTGGCTGATTTTGAGGAACATGGGAAAATGCCAAACTGACAAAAGAAATGCAGTCTCAAACCTCAAGCCCATCTAGTTCAAATCCAGGAGACATAGACATAGATTAATCTGGAAATCATACACCTGAAATCTCTGAAATGATAGCAAGGCAAGTAAAGAAACAACTCCATAAAGCTGCAAAGGAAATCAGATCAGAAATAATCACTCAGATAAAAACAGAAATGATAAATATAATGAAAGAATTGGTGAATATATCCAAAGAAGACATAGATAAAAAAAATAGAGATGCATAAGAAAACCATGGAAACCTTGAATGAACAATACAGGAAACAATTAGAATACAGAAAAAAAATTCAAGGAGATATTCAGGAAATCAAACATAGCATCAAAAATTGGCAAAATCCCATGAATGAAGCAGAAGCTAGACTCTCAGACCTTGAAAACCTGACTGTGACTAGCAATCACGAAAGGAAACAGCTCTTAAAAATAATAACAAATCAAGAAATAGCAATTCAACAGTTGCAAGATGATGTAAAGAGAAACAATATAATGTTGATAGGTGTCAATAAAAAAGAGGGCAACAAAACAAAAAAAGACTATTTGCAACATAATAGCAGAAAATTTCCCAATTGTGGGGAAAGAATGTGACATACAGATAAGAGACATAAAATTCCAGGTAGCCATAACCAAAATAGATCTACACCTTTCCATGTGATAATCAAAATCCCAGAAATTCATCACAAGAACAAAATATTAAAAAGCCATTAGAGAAAAGAAAGAGATCAGCTATAAACTTAAGCCTATCACAATCACGCAGATGTCTCAATACAAACCATCAAGTCAAGAAGAGCAATGGAGTAAAGTATTTCAAGTCCAGAAAGAAAACAACTTCCAACCCAGATTGATATACCCTGAAAAACTATCTTTCAAAATCAATGGAGAAATAAGGTACTTCCATGACAAAGAACAACTGAACAGCTTCATAATAACACAACGAATCCTCCAAAGAGTATTGAAAGACATGCTAGAAAGAGATAGAAATGATCACAATTCCAAGAAAGAACAAGCAACCAAGAAGAAGAATAAGCAATTAAACCAGGGGTAAAAGTAGGGAACCAACAACAGGAAGATAACAGGACAAAGATAAGCCAATACATATCAGTTATAGCCATTAATGTAAATGTTCTTAATTCACCAATCAAAAGAAACAGACTGGCAGAGTGGATTAAGAAATAAAATCCAACAATATTCTGTATACAACAAACACATTTGACTCAAAAGTAAATTCATAGACTGACAGTCAAAGGATGATAAACAATACTCCATGCAACAGGAACCCAGAAAAAAGCAGGGGTAGCTATTCTGTTTGCAGATAATGTGAACTTCAAACCAAAAACGATCAAAAGAGATAAAAGGGGTAGCTACATATTTGTTAGGGGGAAACTTCAAAAGAAAGAGATAATAATCATAAATATGTATGCACCAAATATGGGAGTGCCCAGCTATGTAAGACAAATCTTAATAGACATAAAAAATCAAATGAGCAAAAATAGTCACAATGAGGAATTTAATACTCCACTGTCACAAAGAGGCAGAACGACTAAAAAAAAAAATCAGCAAATAAGTAATAGAACTGAATCCAACATGTGAAAAAATGGGTTTAGTAGCTGTGTACAGAGTATTCTGTACAATATCAGAATATACATTCTTCTCAGTTGCACATGGGATATTATCTAAAATAGACCATATCTTAACCCATAGAACATGCTTAAGTAAATTCAAAAGAACAGAAATTATTCCAGGCATAATATCTGAACATAGTGCCAGTAAATTGGAAATTCATGACAAAAGAAATCACAAAAGCACAATAAGCACATGGAAACTAAATGATATCCTCCTGAATAATCAATGGGTCACAGAGGAAATTAAAGAAGAAATTAAACAATACCTACAAGCAAATGAAAATTCAACTAACACTTACTGAAATCTGTGGGATGCAATGAAAGTAGTCCCCAGAGGGAAATTTATTGTGATGAATTCTCTTATTAGGAAAACAGAATGAACACAAATAAACAACCTGATGCTACACCTCAAGTATGTTGAAAAGGTCAAGCCCAAAGCCCAAACAAAAAAGAAAATTATAAAATCAGAGCAGAAATTAAGGCAATTAAGACCAAGAAAACAATACAAAAAAATAATGATTTGAAGAGTTGGTTCTCTGAAAAAAATAAAATTGATAAGCCCCATCCAAAGTTATCAAAAGAAGGAAAGAAAAAGTCAAATTCATGCAATAAGGAATGAAAATGATGAAATCACTACAGGCATGTGAAAATACAGAAGATCATTAATACCTACTTCAAAAACCTTTACTCTCATAAGTGTGATGACAAAGAAGAATGACAGATTCCTAAAAACATATAAATTACCAAAGCTGAATCAAGAAGATGTAAAACTGCTGAATAACCCAATTTCAGCTATTGAAATTGAAAATGTAATTAAAAACTTACCAACAGAGAGAAGCCCAGGTCCTGATGGATTCACTGCTGAATTCTATAAGAAATTTAGGGAAGACTTAATGCCAACACTCCTCAAACTCTTCAATGAAACTGAAAGGGAAGCAATTCTTCCTAACTCATTCCTGGAAACAAAAATTAACCCCAATACCAAAATCAGAGAAAGACCCAATCAAAAAAGAAAATTACAGGCCAATCTCCCTAATGAACATAGATGCAAAAATCCTCGGTAAAATACTGGCAAACAGAATGCAGCAAATCATCAAAAAGATTTCACACCAAGACCAAGTGGAATTCATCCCCGGAATGCAGGGATGGTTCAACATATGCAAATCAATAAATGTAATAGACCATATCAAGAGAGTCAAAGACAAGAATCATATGATCAACTCAATAGATATAGAAAAAGCTTCTGATCAAGTCCAACACTCATTCATGATAAAAACCCTACAGAAAATCAGAAGAGACAGTCTTTATCTCAATCTGATAAAAACTGTATATGAAAACCAACACTCAACATCTTACTTAATGGACAAAAACTGAAACCTTTCAACATAAAATCAGGAACAAGACAAGGATGTCCATTATCACCACTCTTACTCAATATAGTTCTCAAAATGTTAACCAGAACAATTATACAAGATAGAGAAATAAAAGGAAGAAGTTAAATTATCATTTTTTTGCAGATGACATGATACTTTAAATGGAAGACACCAAAAACTCCACTGTAAGACTCCTAGATCTAATAAACAAGTTCAGTAATGTAGCTGGATACAAAATCAATGCTCAAAAGTCAGTAGCACTCCTGTACACAAAGGACAAACTCACTGAGAGAGAAATAAGGGAAACCACACTCTTCATACTAGCATCCCAAAACATGAAATACTTAGGAATCAATCTAACAAAGGAAATAACAGGTCTACATATTGAAAATTATATTATTTCTGAAAAAATAAATTGAATAGGATTTCAGAAAATGGAAAGACAATCTTTGTTCATAGATAGGAAAATCAAAAGTTGTGAAAATGGTCATTCGACCAAAATTGTTACAGATTCAATGCAATTCCAATCAGAATACCATCAGCATACCACTCAGATCTAGAGAAATCTTTCATACAATTCATCTGGAACCAGAAGAGATCCAGAATAGCAAAGGCAATTCTGGGCAACAAAGGCAAGGTAGAAGTCATCACAATCCCTAACTTGAAATTATACTACAAAGTTACTCTGATAAAACCAGCATGGTACTGGCAAAAAAAAAAAAAAAAAAGGAAAACAAAACAAAAATAAATAAATAAACCTGAAGATCAGTGGAATAGATTGGAAGATACAGCAACAACTGCAAACACACTCAGCCACTTTATCTTTGACAAAGGGGCCAAACAAGCTCACTGGAAGAAAGACAGCCTCTTTAATAAATGTTGCTGGAAAAACTGACTTTCCATATTCCAAAAGCTAAAACTAGATCCATGTCTATCACCATGCACTAAGCTAAAGGTAAAATGGATCAAAGAGCTAAATATTAAAACAGAGCACTAAATCTGTGGGAAGAAAGAGTAGGTAGAAATCTTGATGACATAGGGGTAGGTAGAGACTTCATGAACAAAAATCAAACTGCATGGGAAATACTTCCCAGAATCAACAACTGGGATCTCATCTTATTAAAGAGTTGTGAGTTTGAGTCCTGATACCACCAAAAAGTAATAATAACAAATAAATAAAAATTTTTTCACATGTCAAAAGAAATCTCTAACAGAGTGAAAAGAAAACTCACAAATTGGGGGAAAAAGTTTAGTCACCTGTCCCTCAGACAAAGGACTTCTATCTAGAACACATAAAGAATTTTTAAAAACTCAGGCCCCAAAAATTCAAAGACCCAATCCAATAATGGGCATCTGAGATGAATACCCACTTCTCAGATGAAGAAATACAAGGAACAAATAAATATATGAAAAAATTTTCAGTATCATTGGTCATTAGACAAACGCAAATTAAAACAACACTGATTCCATCTCACTCCAGAAAGAATGGCTAAGATCAAGAAATCAACCTATAATAAATGCTGGAGGGGCTTTGGGGAAAAAGGAACTCTTCTCCACTGTTGGTGGGAGTGTAGACTGGTGCAACCACTGTGGAAATCAGTGTGGATGTTCCTCAAAAAGCTAGGATTAGCCTCGTGTCATGGCACACACCTTTAATCACAGCACTGGGGAGACTGAGGCAGGAGGATCACTGTGAGTTCAAGACCAGCCTGGGCTACAAAGTGAGTTCAGGACCAGCCTGAGCTGCACAATGAGACCCTGTCTCAAAAAATGGGGCCAGGGATTTAGCTCAGTGGCATAAGTGCCTACCTGGCAGGCAAGAGGTTGTGAGTTTGATTCCCGGTACAAAAAAAAAAAAAAGCTAGGATTAGAGGTCCCATTTGACCCAACTGTTCCACTTGTGGGCATTTTCCCAGAGGAATTGAAATTATCATACCGTAGTGATTTATGTGCATGCACGTTTATAGCAGCACAATTTGTAATAGCCAAATCTTGGAAATAACCCAAATGCCCGAACTGAGGAATGGATAAAAGAGATATGGTGTTTTTATACAATGAAGTACTACTTAACTATAAAGAAGGATTGCATCGAGGCTTTTGTAGGTAAATGGATGAGACTTGAGACCACACTCATAAGTGAAATGAATGAATCAGACTCGCATGTCTAAATACCATATTGTCTCCCTACTGTAAGAATTTAAAGAGTAAATAAGTTTCAAACTCTGCAATAGCTATTTTGAAAGGGTTAAGAAACTGCTCAAAGGCAAAACTAACTAGGATGGGGAAAGGGGAAAAGGAAGGGAATAGAAAAAAGATATAAATTTGTTTATATCTACATAAAATAGCTAAGATGATTATACTGCTAATTCTATTTGTTCTTAGAAAAGAACAGTTAATATTCATATGATTAAGTCAATTTGCATGTCCATATCGGATAATCTAAGTAACTCTTTTGAAGACACCAATATGCAATATTACAACCATTGTTAAATTCTTATCATCTTGTTTGAAAGCATGTATTGCTATTGTTTTGGTTTTTTTGTTGTTCTTGTAGTTGTTGTTTGTCTCTTTTTTGTGATTTTTTCTCTTTAAAATAAAAAAAATTTTAAAGTAATTCAATTCATAGACATGTTATGTCTCTCCATTGTATCTTCTTATTATTTTGCATTTATTTTTTATTTGTCTCAGAAAAGTTTTGTAGACTTCAGTGAAATTTATTTCTTTTTTTATTTTAAAGAGAAAAAAGATAAGCAATGAAGCTAATTTTCAAAACAGGTTAGTAGGACAGTTAAAATAGTAGATACATTGTATATTGTTGTCTTTTGTCTCACCGAGGATTGAACTCACAACCTTGTGCCTACCAGACAAGTGCCTAAGCCACTGAGTGAAACTTCTGGCCCTAGTTTTTTTTGAGGCAGGGTCGCACTATGTAGCCCAAGCTGGCCTCAAACTCACAACGCTCCTCCTACCTCAGCCTTCCAAGTGCTGGGATTAAAGACATGCGCCACCACGCCCAGCGTGTATTGTTGTCTTTGAAGTAGCTATTCAGAATACAGAATATAGGCATGATATCTTATCTAAATAATATTAGCACAAAACATTCTTTTCCAGGAACAAACAGAGGCTAGCTGTATAATTATTGCTCCTATCATGTATAATTTTTTTTCTTTTTCCATTTTTTTCCTTTCCCCTTTCCTCTATCACAGTTTGTCTTTTCTTTTGAACAGTTTCTTCCTAACTCTCATTATCTATTTACATTTTGGATCTTATTTACTTGTTCAGTTTCTCACACTAGTGAGATAACACAATTTTTACACATATGGAACTGATTAATTTCATTTATGAGTGTGCACTCCAGTTGAATCCATTTACCTACAAAAGTCTCCAGTTTATTCTTCTTTATGGCTGAGTAGTACTCGATTATATTAAAAAAAAAATCTTTTTTATCCTCACTTCAGCTGATGGGTACCTGGGTTGCTGAAATTTATTTCTAAGTATTTGATTTCTTATGATTTTAGAAATGTTTTAAAATCATTTCCAGCTTTTCATAGAATTTAGAAATACAATAGATTCATATTCTGTTGCTTTGATAAACTCACTAAATAGTTGTAGTAGTTTTCATTTTTAATATTTTAGTCTTTTACTGTTTTATCATATACTGTATTGTACAAAGGTGGAAGGTGGAGCAAAGAGCATGGGTGGTCTTTCATGGGGACTTTATGTGACAAAGCCAGCAGGTGCACAGCAGGGCTGCAGGGGAGGCTAAGACCTGTCACAGGTCTGTGCCCATAGTAAACAGGCCCTCACCTGCCAGTCTGTGCTAGACAGGGACTGTAAAAAACAGTACATAGATGGAGTTTTAACTTAGTGATGGGTGACATAGAGGAAATAAGCTCTGTGTGTGTGTGTGTGTGTGTGTGTGTGTGTGTGTGTGTGTGTGTGGTTAGGTCTCTATACATAGTTTCTGGGTAGTTTTGTAGTGTTCAATCTGCAATCCTGTCTGACTTTCTATGTTACTCCAGGCAGGGTTCTCCTGATCTGTTGCCATGCCTCTTTAAACCAACTTGTTGCTAAATCAGGAAGTGGAACTCTGTGCCAAGAGTGCATTAAAAAGATACAGTAGCAGTGGTGCTTTGTCTCAGACAGGCCTTAGTCTGTAGTGGACCAGGACAGGAAAGCTCTTGATAACTACTCCTTTTTCAGAGAGCGGTGAGATTAACTTCAGTCAGGGTTCACCCCTCTGTAGATGCATGCCAGGGTGGAGATGGCCAAAATTCTCACTGCCCACTGTCCCTTCTCCTTTGGGATGTTGCTTTTACATCCCAGGGATTCACCGACATAAAGGACAGGGTCTGCTGGGAAGGGTGTCTGGTTTGGTGTCTTCTCTTGCACCAAACCAGACACCCTTCTCCTCCATGCCCTCCCACTTGCCATCATAGCCTGTTCCAAAGTAACTCACAGCTAAGCCAAGCAAAGTCAGTAATCCTGGGTTGGGATAGCAATCTCACATGAAGAGATGCAGTCTTTTATATTCACAGAGTTTTGTTTTGTGTTGTTTATTTTTTGAAACAGTCTCTCACTATGCAGTGCAGGCGGGCCTTGAACTTGCTTATGCAGCTCATGATGGCCTTGAGCTCACCACAGTTCTCCTGCCTCAGCTTCCCAAATGCTGTGTTTAAAGGTGTGCACCACCATTCACAGAATTGGAGGGACTTTCAGTGGAGATGAAGACATAAAGAAAAACGAAAAAAACTTACATTTTCCTGAAACTCAGCCATAGAACACTGCATTTAAACCTTCCATAGCAATATATTAATGATCTGGAAAACCCAATGCCTTTTACAATAACCAAGCTGTAAAAACACTCTGAAGACAGGAGATTTAAGTGTCTTTCATTTTCAACTATCTTTTTCATTCAACTACATTAATTATTAACAATTAGACTGAAACGGGGCACAAACACTTGCAGCAGTACCTCACAAAGCCCAACTCAAAAGCCTTACAGTCCCCATGGACGCAACTGACCACAGAGCAGTGAAGCTGAGTGCAGAGGCTGCCTCTGGGCGCTTGTGTGGCATTCACAGGGCAGCAAATGCTGGTAAGGCCCAGCCACACTCAGGCTGCTGACTCCCTCAAGCCTGTCTGATGGGCTGTGGTCCAGAGCACATCCACTCTAGCAGGAGAGACAGGGCTGCCACACAGTCTCTGGCCTCCACATTTGGGGCAGCCTTAGTTGACTCTACCCTCTGCTTGTGGGTACCTGCCTGTGGTGCAGTTCACAGAGAGGAACAATGTGGATGTTCTGCTCAAGCTTCAGTACTTTGGCAACCTGTTGGCATGAAGAACTTCTCTGAAACACAGGACTGATGTCTGAGTCTGAGTATTAGACCTGGCCTTCCCTCAGTGTCCAGTCTAATGCACGGGTCTAGTGGGTTCCACCTTCCTATCTAGCATGAGACAATGGGAGTGAAAATGTTATCAGTGCAGGTTCCAAGAACCTCAGGTTAGATTTGCTAACAAGGGCAGGAGCTCTCACATCTCACTACGTTAAGCATGTCCCAGAGGTTGGGAAGCAGTCATGAGCTTCATCACTTCCTTCTGAATGGAGATAGTAGACTTCTGGTGCTGTGGACCTAGAGAAGGTCATTCACATCAAAATGTCCCCAAAACAGCATGTTCGATGTTAGGTTGTAAGCCTTCTTGCTGTTTGCTTGTGCATTCACTTATCACTTATTCGTAAAAATGTAAGGAGCAGTTCTGTGTCTACAGCCAAGCTTCTTGGAAGAGGACACAGCAACTGATCAATCAGGGGTTGATAAGGTAATCTACATGTGACTAACAAAGCACATTGGAAGGAGTCCTATTTAAACTATCAACTGCCTATAACTGACAGAATAGAGAGAAAATGAGTGGACTGCCCAGTCTGAGGACTAGGAGTTTACCAGAAAAGGCAGGGAGGGGAAGACAGAGGGGAGATATGGAACCAGAAGTGTGAAGATGCAAGACCACTCAGCACTCACTGTGATGTGTCAGAGCATGATGGCCATGGCAAGTTATGTTGGCCACTTTCTCAAAACAGTTTTCCACCCCCTTCATTCATTCTTTCTTGTGATAAAATTCTTGTTATAAAAATGGCAGAAATTCTCTTCCAAATCTTCATTAAAAATTGGTTTCATGGTTCTGGCCAGCCCCATGTTCCAGAGGCTCTGAACTCCTCCCAGTCAGATGCAAGGTCCTGGCAGTGCCACACTCTGGGGGCATGCTCTGCCTAGCCATCTGGGTCCCAGAGGTTCTGAACTTCACTCAGCCAGGCATAAAGCTCTAGCACTACACTCCCGGGCTGGATCCTTGCTAGCTGCCCAGAGGATCCAAGCTCTGCCCAGCCCAGCATCCCAGTGCAATCCATCAGGGGAACACCTGGCCAGCACCACAGGTCACAGAGGTACTGAGCCCAGCCCAGCCCAGAGCCCCGGAGCTTCTCATCAGGAAGTGACTAGCCCAGCCAACAAGTCATGGAGAATTTGAGCTCTGCCCACCAGAGCATAAGGCCCCAGCTCCATAGTTCAGGGGTACAGTCCAGCTAGCTGCATGACAAGTCCTGGAGGTTCAGAACTCCACCCAGTCAGGTGCAAGGCCCCAGTACCTTATGCCAGGGGCACACTCTGGCTAGCACCATGCTCCAGAGGCTCTGAACTCCTCCCAGCCAGACCCAAGGTCTTGGCAGTGCCACACTCTGGGGGTGCCTTCTGTCTCGCTGCCTGGGTCCTGGAGATTCTGAACTTCACCCAGCCAGGTGTAAGGCTCCTGGTGCCACACTCCAGGAATGTGTCCCTGCTAGTTGCCTGGGTCACAGATGTTCTGAACTCCACCCAGCCAGGTGCTAGGCCCCAGTGACACACTGGGGATGCATCCCTGCTAGCTACCTGGGTCCTGGAGGCTCTGAACTCCACTCAGCCAGGCACAAATTCCTAGCGCTACATTGCAGGGGGTGCATCCCTGTTAGACACCTGGGTTGTGGAGGTTCTGAACTCCACTCAGCCAGGTTCTAGGCCCTGGCAACAAACTCTGAGGGTGTGCCCCTGCTAGGTGAAGAGAGGATCCAAGCTCTGCCCAGCTCAGCATCACAGAGCAACTCAGCACACTACATCAGGGGAATACCCCACCAGGCTCACAGGCCACAGAGCACAAGGCTCCAGTGCCATAGTTCAGGGGCACACTCTGGGTAGCCACGGGGATACTGGAGGATTAAAGCACTGCCCAGCACAACATTCCAGTGTAAGGAAGTTGCCTGGTCAGCCACACAGGTCCCAGAGGACAATGACAACATGAAAGAGAAAGATTCAGTCTCAGTCCTCCAGCCCACCGAGAACAAACCCAACAGACACTGAAATGGAAGACACGGAATCACACAACTGAAATTTCTGAAATGATAGCATCTAAAGTAAAGAAACAACTCCTTGAAACTATAGAGGAAATCAGATCAGAAATAATCTCTCAGGTAAAAAATGAAATGACAAACATGAAAGAAATGCTGTGTGTCTCTAAAGAAGATCTAGATAAAAAAAATAGAGGAACGTGAGAAAATGATAGAGACTTTTTTTAGAGTAGAATATATTTATTAAGAGAAAGGCAGCTTCTGTCTGAGAGAGACAGTAGGGGTCCTGAGTGGGTTGCCGAAGACTGTCATTTTTAGGGACTTTTATAGAGTAAAACCATGAGGTTAGATGGGTGCAAGGCAGTGGGGGGGGGGAGGCAGGGGAATGGGAACCTGTAAGGTGGGCATAAAGTGGGACATAGCAATGGTTAACCAATAATTACTCAGGTAAAATTGATTAAATCAAGGACAAATGGGGAAATGAGTCATGTAGTAAGTGGAGATGCTTAACAGCAGTGACTCTTCCTGTAGGTGGATGGGATGCTGACTCCTGATTTCCTCAGGGTGATAGAAAACTATTTAGAATATCAATCCTTAGGATACGGGTGTATCTGTTCTGCCTTTTGTCTTGAGATCTGACCCACAGCAAGAGGTGCCTGTCTCCTGAGAGGTCACAAGGTATCAGAACATCTGCACTGGCTCCTTTGAGAACCTAGCCTTATCTAACTGCTTATAATATTTCTAACTAACTCAGCTGCTTGTAACATTCCCCTCTCTGAAGCAGTATCCTAAACTGCTGTGAGAGGGTGATGGGCAATCTGGCTTCTTCAGGCTGAAGGGGGTTGTAGTTGTGGATCAGCAGTCAGGGGTACTTCTGCAAAGATTCTACCTAGAGGCCCTCAATAGACACCAGGCATTTTTTATCTTGAGTGGGCATCCAGCTTTAAGTCTGGAGGAGACAAAGGCAAAGAAACAGTAAAATATGCATAGATCAAATAGTAGTATCAACAGGATAATTATAAGTACGGTTAACAAAGATTTCCACCAAGAACTAGTAATGACTTCCTATAAGGAAGAAAAAGAAAAGATCCAGGGAATTTTAGAGTCTGACATATCATTGATTGTGGTCTAATATCTTCAACAGCTATTGAGATATTAGCAGAAAGATCAGGAATCCATATATATTTAGTTTTTACAATTGCATAAGTACTTCCTGTGCTATTGTTAAAATGTCTAATGTCATTCAATTTTGGAGGATGACCTGTCTCATTAATTCTTTTTTTTAGGAGAGACCAGCTGTAGTGTCATTTAAGGCTCATTGAGTATAGTTAAGGCCTTGATATATACAACATAATATTCTCTGGACAAGATCTGGTGGCTCCCAGTAAAAAGAATCTAAAAGGAATCTAGCATATTATTGGTTTTATCTGTATGATACCTTGGGGTTTGGCACCTTCTAAGCAAGAACAAATTTTAATCAATGCACATACCATCAAAGCATGAGTAGTAGGGCTAGCAGTTAAGTTTAGAAACTTTTAAAATTATAGCAATTGTAACCTATTGACATGTAGATCTCTTTTATTGATGGAGTCTGACATTTTTTCATAAATCCCTCTAGATTTAGTTATAAAGCTAACTTTTTGATAATGTAGGAGAACCAGATTAATATATAATTATGACAAACAAATCTCTTAAGTTTATATATATGTTACTGTATTTGTAAAAACCAGTCTCAGCATCATTTTGATTAGTTAGCAACTTGGATATATATATATATATATATATATATATATATATATATATATATATATATATTATAGCATTTAGTCAGGATAAAATCTCTCCAGGATTGAAATCAGGCTTTTAGGCATAACTGAAAGGAATGAGTGAAGAGATTATCCCAGTTACAGTGTAAGCAACTTACATTTTGGTGACTGTATTGAGGTACAATGCCTGGAAGGAAGACCAGAGTTAAGAAGGACTAAGAGACATGTGCCAATGTCCAGCAATTGGCTGGTTTTTACATCTTGTCATGATTACTCAGGGCTCCTCCGTGGAGATGACTGGCAGAGATGACAGCCTGGCCAGAGGGAGGAGACAAGTGCCCCAAGGCCCTTTAGTCCTCCTGGACCAACTGATAGGATAGGTCTGGACTCTGGGGCCTTGGCCTCGGAGGGCAGTCTGACCTCCAGTGGTCACCTTTGCAGTTAGGGCATGGCTTGGGGTCCTCCTTAAGGCAGTCCCTCTTAAAGTGGCCTGGCTTGTGGCAGTGATAGCAGGTTAGTGTAGGCTTCAAGTTCTTCTTGGAACCCCAAGAATCAGACTTAAGGTCTATGTTTTTAGGTCACAAAAAATGGCAACTACTTTTTGATTTCTTTGTTTTCTCTCTTTGGTTTTTTCCCAGCCCTGATTATTGAATACTTAGGAGGCAGTTTTTAATAAAGTATCAAGTGAACTATCTGGAGCAAAACCCATCTTTTGTAACTTTTTTTAATATCTGAGGCTGACTGGGTAATAAACATGTCTTTAAGTAAAATCTGTCCCTCTACTAAATCAGGAACTATGGACATATGTTTTACTAGTGCCTCTAATAAATGATGTACGAAGTCTGAGGGGTTTTTATCTTTCTCCTGAAAAAATAGCTGACAATTTAAAATAACCAGATGGCTTGGTTTTTGTCCTTTTTAGACCTTGGAGAATACACACTTGAAAATGTCTCCTGTTCCAATCTCTTATTTTGTTGTCAGGCCAGTTGGGGTCTTGGGTGGAAACCACTTATGCAGACAACCCCTAGCTATCTGTCTTCTGGCCTTTTAAAATTAACAATATTATATTTATCTCCAAATGCAATAGCAACTTGTAACGTTACTTGTCTCTCACTAGAAATCAATGTCTGATTTAAGAATAATATTCTATCTTTTCAGTCTAGCTTATAACTTTGAGTAAATCCTCTAAAGACATCTATGTACTTATCAGGGTCATCTAAAAATTTTCCTAGTTCTAGCTTAATTTGTTTTAAGTGATTGAGAGAAAGAGACCTATGAATGGGAGTAGTCTCATAATGATTATAATTATACCTACAGCATAATTAAAAATTCTCAATGTACATCAAGTTTTAACATAAAGCAATTTTAATCATTTTTTCTCTTCCTTACAGTATGCCTCTAGTTGTAAAATAGTATCATAATTAATACTTCCCTCTGTATTCCAATTTGGTTCTAGAGGGTAGGTAGGCCACACACATGTGCAGAGAAACATCAAATGGCTCTTTTTCTACATGGAAGGGATGAACATCTTCCAGTGCTTACGAGTGCATTCCAAAGGAGTAAGGGGCTTTGGCATTGAGGTACCCATGTCTGTAATGTAAAAAGCAAAATTTAAGGCTACCAAACCTTTCTTTGTACTAGGAATCTAACTCAGGAACCTCCGCTAAGCTGTCTTTAGCCCTGTAGTGCTAGAGACTTTGACATTGAGCTACTAACTATGCAAAAAGGAGATAAAGGCATCCCTTTTATTCCTATTTGATAAAGATCGTCAAGGCATCCCTTGGGTTGACTCTGCTCCAGGGCAGGTGGATGCCATCTGGACAGCTGAAGATAAATTTGACCAGCCTATCTACCCTGGAACTGGCATGCAATTTCATCTTCCCTGATAGCTTGTGAATTTTGTTTCCATATGACATTTATAAGTTATCATGACAGAAATGTTTAAGAAGGAAGCATAGCTTAGTAATAAACTACTGCTTTTGCTCATTAAAAGAGGGCATGCACAAAAAGGAGATTTGGTAATTAGGGTTTTTTTTTTCTGGCTGTACTGTGAAGGAGATCACCTCTGGAGTTAGATAAGGCAATAAATGATGGGGAATTACAGCCCTGGGCCCTTGGGCAAAGAAGCCTCCAAGACAGTTGTAGTACCTGGGCAATCTTTCCTAGCAGTGGGACATGGCTATACTTTACTTAAATTTCTGTATCTTTGAAGCTCACAGGTTAAACTTACTATCATCTAGCAATCACATTTTATGTTAGCAAAAGGCACTTCAGTCTTCTAGGCACACAGAAAAGAAAATGCTATTTACTGTTCATTAACATATGTAAGGCACAAATGTAAATTCTTCCCCTACTAGTTGGTGTGGAATGTAAACAACTGTTGCAAACTACCTCAGTTTAATCTCTGAAGGGAGAGGTAGTCTAAGTAATCTAAAATTCCTCTGAAAGGCTGAGCAAGAGTTCCTAGTCTACTAGCTTAGAAATAAGGGTGATAGATAAGGGGAGATTTTCTGTGGCCATGAGCCAATGTCCACTGTGGAACTTCTGGATATCCACCAGAGAGCTGCCCTGGCCAGGAACCCTCAGTTGTTCTCAGTTTCTATTAGTTCAGATAAACAGAGGTCAGTCTCCAGAAAGGAATACAGCTCTCTGTCTGGTCAACATTCCATTGACTCCATTGGCCACTGGGTTCAATGGGGATTCATCAAACAGATGCTGGGGAAACCTGTCCTCTGCTTTAAAGAGTGGCAGCTGCTATAAGAGCAATTAATTAGCTGGCAGAGTAACCACTGTTTGTGGAGTTCTATAAATGATAGTTAAAAGCCTGAGCAAGATTATTACCCAGTGTTCTATAAATTTCCACAAAAAGTTTTAAAGTCCACAACTTGAAAGCCTCCTTAGTCTCTAAATGTTTAGGTCTTGTAAGTGTGTTGTTTTTGAGAATAGCTCCTTCCAGTGTCACCTGGGAGGCAGTTCTCCCCACTGTGTCTCATGTTCAATCTCCAGAGGAGATCATGGCCCAGAACACTAAGCTGGAACATGGCTTTCATGTGTGTTCTCCTGGGTGGGCACAATTTCAATGCCTCATCTGACCCAGAGAAAGGGTATGTGTCCTTTATCTAAAATGACTCCCCTGTCTTTGGTATTAGCGCATGCTCATTTTATATGGGTTTAACTTGGAGAAAAAGGTTGGAATAGACTAGAATTCTTACATGCCTCTATAAGGAAAGCACAAAGTGGGGAAATGAGTAGAAGCAAAGCCAAAGAAAGGAAACTGAAGCAGAACAGGCTTGGCATTTCCTCTAGAGTGTAGAGGAAGATCAGAGCCAGTCTGTCTCAGTGAAACCTCACCTCCAAGTCTTGAGACTGGCCACCAGCCTAGCACAAGTTAAATCATGTAAGGAGTCCTGGTTTTTATTGTAGGCATGTGTCTTAGTTACTTTTTGCTCACTGATGAGACAAAATACCTGATGCCCAAAATTAGGGAAGGAAAGGTTTGTTTTTTACAGTTTCTCTGGAGTTTTAGTTCTCACTTAGTTGGCTCCAAGGCAGTGTGGTGTGGCAAGGCTGCCATTCATAGCAGCCGCAAGCAGCAAGGTGTGCTGGCGAGAGAGAGAGGGCAGAAGTGCGGAAGTGCAAAAGGAAGACCCGGCTTCCCTTACACTGTATCTCAGCTCCACCCCTGGGCATGTGCAGAACTCACATTGTCAATCCCAGCACTAGACAACAAACTGAACACAAGCACTAGACTCAGCCCCATCAAAAGTATGAGGACTTGGGGGGACATAGCATACCCAATACATTCGACCCCTGGACCCCCAATGACTCATGTACATTCTTAACACAAAAGACATTTGGTCCATCTCTAAGAGTTGCCAAAGTCCTAACAGTTTCAGCATTGCTGAAAAGTCCAAGCCTCAAATCTCCTTTGAGATCTATGGCAAACTCTTATTGGTAACCCCCTGTACAAATGAAAACAAGATTAAGCACTTCCAAAATATAAAGGCACAAGATAAACATTACCATTCCAAAAGTTACAAATGGGAATACAAAGCATTGGAACCAAAGCAAGTCCAAAATCCAGCAGGGCAAACATTAAGTCCTGGAGTTCTCTGCTCAGCATCTGAAGCAACCTGGTTACAAGCTCCAATAGGCTTGAGTGACTCCACCCCTGCTGGTTAAGACCTTCAGGGGTCTTAACTTCCATAGCTTTCCTTGGAAGATCCATGTTCCTTGGCTTCACCCTTACATCTTTATATTTTGCTCTCTGCAGGCGAGGCAGAAGTTGCCTTAGCCTTTCCTTGTATTTAAAACCGGCACCATGTGGATGCTACCAAGGTCTGCTGCCAGCTGGAGCAGTAACCAGTCTTTCCTCTCTCTTGGCTGTAGTGGCTGACTGCCTGGATTGCTGAGCTCTCTGAACCTGATTGTAAGGAACAGCTTCTCTGTGCTGCCATCATTCTGGAATCTGGTGTGGCTGCCTCCATTTTGGGACATGGTACAACTGTACCTCCTCTGACCTCTGGGGCCACTCCAGGACAAGGCACTCTGTGGCTCTTTGTCACCACTCTGGGACAGGGCACTCTGTGGCTTTTTCCTCCAAGCAAACTCTTTCACCTTTGTCCACTTCAGGCTGCAAAGGGTGGAGGCCCACTGCTCCCCAGGATGCCCCCAGGCCATCTTTTTTATTCCTTTGTTCCTTTTCAGGAATCAAGGTCTCAGCTCCATCTTTATAGTCCACAGCTTCCTGGTCAAACTCACACTTTAAATCATCATACCAGGCTCCTTGCTCTTTATTTACAACATAAATCTGGCTAAGAGCCCCCAACAAAAGCCAGGCCAACATTTTAACATTTGGCTGCCTTATAATTTCCCTCTGTAAACTAATTAACCCTTTGCCCTTAATCTCAGTCTCAGGCAAAGTCTCTGGGAATGGGCAGAATGCAGAAAAACTTTCTGCCAAGCCATAACACACATCATGTGGAGTCCAACACCCAAAGTTGTCCTTCTTCCCAGCAGAAACCTCCCGAACCTGGTCTTTACTGGCAGGCTTTCTATCAGCCTTCTGGTCTCCTGATCTCTGACCAGAATCTCCCATACAGAGCAGCCTAAACTTTTCCAGCTCTATGCATGTAGACGACATCTCTGAACCTTTCCAAATTCTTTCCACAAGCCATTTCCAAAGGCTCTCAAACCACATGGTCAGGAATAGTCACAGCAACGACCCCACTTCTGGTACCAAATTCTGTCTTAGTTACATTTCACTCATTACCGAGACAAAATACCTGACACCCAAAATTAGAGAAGGAAAGGTTTATTTTTTACAGTTTCTTGGGAGTTTTAGTTCTTACTTAGTTGGCTCCAAGGCAGTGTGGCATGGCAGGGCTACCTTTTATGGCTGACACAAGCAGGAAGGTGTACTAGTGAGAGAGAGAGGGCAGAAGTGAGGAAGCACAAGAGGAAGACCCATCTTCCCTTACGCTGTATCTCAGCTCCACCCCTGGGCGTGTGCAGCGCTCACATTGTCAATCCCAGTGCTAGACAACAAACTGCATGAAAGCACTAGACTCAGCCTCATTGAAAGTATGAGGACTTGGGGAGACATAGCATACCCAAATACAGCATGTATATCTTCAAAGTCTGAGCTAGATTTCATTTAAGAACCATTTTACATAAGTTTACATTAAAATCTACCAGAGATGTTCTAATATTATTTTCTCTAGTGCTATTGTCTAAATACAGTCACACAATGAGTAGACTTAGCAACTAATTTAAATTCATCATGTACATAAGCAAAATAATAAAAATATTCCCTTAAAGAAATATCATAACCTTATAATTTTCCAATGTTTTGACTTAGATTTACCATTATTTTAATAAAACTATGTAAGAGACAAAGCAATTATAAACAATGGGGAAAGACCAAACAAAATTTGAAGCATAAAAATTTGCTACCTAAATTAGTCCCGGTCCAGAATCAATGAAACAAAAGCAAACTCTTACCTCCATTGAATAATCTCAGAGGAAAACCTCCAAATGATATAGGGGAATGAAACTCCCAACCATCTGTCTGTCCAGTATGAGTTCATGTTCTCTAAAATCAAAGAATTAATTTTAGGAACAATGGAGGTTAAGAGCAGAACATATTTATTAAGAGAAAGAAAGCTTCTATCTGAGAGATACAGAAGGGGACCCAAGTGGGTTACCTGAGAAAATGACAGGAATTTTGAATGAACAATTCAAGACAGAATTACAATGCAGGAAACAGATTCAAAGGGAAATGCAGAAAATTAAAAATTGCATTGAAAGGTGGCAACACTGCTTGAATGAAGCTGAAGATAGACTCTCAGACCTTGAAGACAGCATAGAAGCTTACAATCATGAAAGAAAAAAATCTCTTAAAAATAACAAGGAACAAGGAAACAACAACTCAAGACCTGCAAAGTGATGCCAAGAGAAATAGCATAAGATTAATAGGAATCAGTGAAAAAGCAGGGGTCAATACTAATAACCTGCGAAGACTATTTGCAAAAATAACAGCAGAAAAATTTCCAAACATGGGAAGAGAATCTGATATACATGTAAGTGAGGCGTACAGAACCCCAATTAACCATAACCAAAATAAATCTTAACCCAGACATATAATAATTAGGGTATCAGAAATACAGCACAAGAACAAAATACTAAAAGCTGTCAGAGAAAAGAAACAGATCACCTATGAAGGAAAGCCTATCAGAATCACGGCAGACTTCTCAACACAAACCTTTAAGTTAAGAAGAGCTTGGAGTGAAGCATTTCAAATCCTGAAAGAAAACAACTTGCAACCCAGATTGATGTGCCCTGCAAAACTATCCTTAAAAATTGATGGAGAAATAAGATACTTTCGTGACAAAGAACAACTGAAGAAATTTATGGCCACCAAACCAACACTACACAGAGTACTGAAAGACACTCTAGAAAGAGACAAAGACAGCTACAATCCTAAGAACAACAACAAAAGGAAACCACTAAGCAGGGCAAATAATTAAACAGAAAATGTAGAAAACCAACAGCAGAAAGATATCATAACAGGGATGAATCCGTACATATCAGTTATATCAATCAATATAAATGGTCTCAACTCACCAAACAAAAGAAACAGACTGGCAGAGTGAGTTAAGAAACAAAACCCAACAATATGCTGTGTACAAGAAACACATTTCACTCAAAAGGAAACTCACAGACTAAAAATCAAAGGCTAGAAAACAATACTCCATGCAACAGGAACCCAGAAAAAGGCAGTGGTAGCTATTTTGCTTCCAGACAATGTGAACTTCAAACCAAGAATGATCAAAGGAGATAAAGAATGTCACTAAATACTTGTTAGGAGAAAACTTGAAGAGGAAGAGATTGTAATCATAAATATATATGAACCAAATATGGGAGCACACAATTATGTAAGACAAATCTTAATAGACATGAAAACCAAATGAACAATAATACAGTTATAACAGGGAACTTAGCACCCCATTGTCACAAAGAGAGAGATCAAACAAAAAATCAGCAAAGAAATAATAGAACTGAATCAAACTTGTGAACAAATGGACCTAGTAGATGCAGTACTGAGTGTGCAACCCAACAACCTCAGAATACACATTCTTCTCAGCTGTATGTGGGTCATTCTCTAAAATAGATCATATACTAGCCCACAGAACATGCTTAAATAAATGCAAAGTAGCTGAATTAATTCCATGAATATTATCTGACTATAGCACAATAAAATTGGAAATTAATGACAAAAGACCCCACAAGAACCCCATAAACACATGAGAGTTAAAGAACACTATCCTAAACAACCAATGGGTCACAGAAAAAATCAAAGAAGAAATTAAACACTATCAACAATTGAATGAAAATGCAAACACAAATTACTGGAACCTGTGGAACACAATGAAAGCAGTCCTCAGAGGGAAATTTATAGTACTAAACTCCCACAGCAGAAAAATGGAAACAACACACATAAACAACCTAATGATGCACCTCAAATTTCTATAAAAAGAAGAGCGAGTTAAGTGGAAAGTCCAAAGGAGGGAGGAAATTATAAAGATCAGAGCAGAAATTAATGCAATTGAAACTAAGAGAACAATAGAAAGAATTAATGAATTGAAGAGTTGGTTCTTTGAAAAAATAAATAAAATTTATAAACCCCTAGCCAACCTTATCAAAAAGAGGAAAGAAAACACTCAAATCCATGCAATGAAATGAAAAGGGCAAAATCACTACACACCCTGTGAAAATACAGAAGATCATCAACACCTGCTCTGAAAACCTTTACTCTCATGGATACAATAGCACAGACAAAATGGACAGATTCCTAGAAATGTATGAATTAGCAAAGCTGAATCAAGAAGATGTAAAACTGCTGAATAACCCAATTTCAGCTATTGAAATTGAATATGCAATTAGAACCTTACCAACAAAGAAAAGCCCAGGTCCTGGTGGATTCATTGCTGAATTCTATAAGAAATTTAGGGAAGACTTAATGCCAACACTCCTCAAACTCTTCAAGGAAATTGAAAGGGAAACAAGTCTCCCTGACTAATTCCTGGAAGCAAGTATTACCCTAATACCAAAACTAGAGAAAGACCCAACCAAAAAAGAAAATTACAGCCCAAATTCCCTAATGAACATAGATGCAAAAATCCTCAATAAAATACTGGCAAATAGAATATAGCAAGTCATTAGGAAGATTATACACCATGATCAAGTGGAGTTCATCCCAGGAATGCAGGGATGGTTCAACATATGCAAATCAAAAAGGTAATGTACCATATCAACAGAACCAATGACAAAAATCACATGATCATCTCAATAGATGCAGAAAATGCTTTTGACAAAATCCAACACTCATTCAAGATGAAAACCTTACAGAAAATTGGAATAGATGGTCTCTACTTCAACCTGATAAAAGCCTTATATTATAAACCAACAGCCATCATCTTACTAAAAACTGAAAACTTTCAACCAAAAATCAAGAACAAGACAGTGATGTCCATTATCACCACTCCTATTCAATATAGTTCTCAAAATGTTAGCCAGAACAATTAGATGAGAGAGAAATTAAAGGAAAGGAAGAAGTTAAATTATCACTGTTTGCAGAGGATCAAGAAATCAACCAATAACAAATACTGGAGGGACTGTGGGGAAAAAGGAACACTTCTCCACTGTTGGTGGGAGTGCAGACTGGTGCAACCACTGTGGAAATCAGCGTGGATGTTCTTCAAAAAGCTAGGATTAGAGTTCCCATTTGATCCAACTATTCAGCTCCTGGGAATATTCCCTGAAGAACTGAAAACATCATACCACAGTATTATATGTGAACCCATGTTTATAGCAGCACAATTTGTAATAGCCAAATCTTGGAAACAGCCCAAGTGCCCATCAACTGAGGAATGGATAAAAAAAAAGTTGTGGTATTTTTATACAATGGAGTACTACTCAGCTATAATGAAAGATTGCATCAAGACTTTTATAAGTAAATGGACACGACTTGAGACCATAGTCATAAGTGAAATAAATCAAACTCACATGTGTAAATACCACATTGTCTCCCTAGTGTAAGACACTGAAACAGTATGTATGATCCAAAACCTACAATAGATACTGTGTAAGGTTAAGAAACTGCTCAAAGAGGAAAAGTAATTGGGACAGGGGAAGGGAAGAAAGAAGGAAGAGAAAAAGGAAAAGACATAAATTGTGTGTGTGTGTGTGTGTGTGTGTGTGTGTATATATATATATATATATATATTTATGATAGCTAAAATGACTATACTACTAGATACATTAGCTATTGAAAAAGAACAGTTAATTCTTATATGATTAGATCAACTTTACATGTCTGTATCTGTTAATCTAAACAACAATTTTTAAGGTAACAATATGCAATATTACAACCATTGTCAAATTCCTATCACCTTGTTTTGTAAATGTATACTGCTATTGTATTGGGTTTGTTGTTGTTTGTCTCTTGCTTTTTGTTTTTCTTGTCTGTGTCTTTTTTCTTTTAAATAAGAAAAAACAGTTTTGTTTATACTACTAGTTTATCTTAGTTCATTGAAAAGGAAGATTTGTGTTATTATCTGTTTCTTTTTGTTAATAATCATTTTAGTTTATGTATTGTACTCTGAGTAACTACTTTGAAGATAATGATACATAGTATAATAATTATTGTTGTTCTCTTATTATCTTATTATGAGATTTGTTTTATTTTTTCCTAAAATTAAAAGTAAAATTTAAAAATGTATGGGCCACCAAGACAACACCCTATCTTGGTGAATAAGATCTCAGAGAAAAACCTAAGAGGAAGTTTGAGGGGTGTACTCTTGATCAAAGTTTCTGGGGAGGAAATGCCCTTTTTCTTCATTGCCAGATACGGTCATGGCCACGTTTGATAATGACAGTTGATTCGGTTACTCCTCAGACACGAAGACAGTCTCCATCCTCCAAAGATGGTGGCACAGAAAAGTAGAACATGGATCAATATTTGTGTGATTATTTCCTGAACTCCCCCTGCAATTACCGTATATCCAGTTAATTTCAGGATGAGAAAAATAGATTGAGGTTTTGTTTATTTCTGTTTTGACTATAGATACCCAATGTTTCCAGTACCATTTGTTGAAATGGTTGTTTCCTTCTGCGAAAATCGTCAGGGAATATACATGAAGGTCTGCCCTATGTTAAATGTGAAGGGTCTCTCAGTAACTTACTCAGTGCTTAATTCCAAAGACAGTAGTGACAGATCATGACACCCTAACTTCACCAGTGATCAATCCATTGATAGACTGTAATGTGACAGTATTATTGGGAAGTGATGGAAAGGTGGGTCTGGCTGATGGGAGTAGATCATGGGGTGTGACCCTCGGGCTGAATCTGGTCTGCACCCTTACCCTCAGGCTCCATATCTGCTTCTCAGCTACCTTGAGAGGAGATGCTTTCCCTGCCTTGATGGCTCTTCCTGGCTATTGGCATAAAAGCAATGGACTCACCCAGGTGTGGCCCAAGACCCCTGACACTGAGAGCTAAAATAAATCTTTCCTTTTTTTTTAGGAATTTCATTAGGTGTTGGTCACAGCAATGGAAAGCTGACCAATACAGGGTCTTATCTCAGTTGCCTCTGAGTTGTCTCTACATACCAAAATAGATCTTGAAATTAAATGAAATGTTTCCCACCTATTATTCTTTTGCAAAATTTTTCAGGTATTATTGAGCCTGTGCCTTTCTTTATATGTTTAAGTGTGATCTTGTCAATGACGACAAAAGTCTCGATGAGGTTTTGATAGTAATTATATTAAACTTATATATCTATGTGGGGCAATATACTTATGAATATACTTATGATGTCAAGTTTGTCATTCTACAAATGGAATATATCTCTCCATTTATTTACATCTTCTTTGGGTTTGCTCATTTGTTGTTGATAATTTGCAACTTTACACAAAAACTAAGAATTGCATTTTATTTTAGCAACTATAAATTTTAGTATATATTCAGTTTCAGCGTCCACAAGTTCAGAGAAATATATTTGAGTTTTGCGTATATCTTATTATCCTGCAAGCTTATTGAATTCATTAATTAACCCTAGGAGATATATTAACATTCTTTGAGACTTTCTACACCTAGAAATTGGAACAGTTTTAGTATTTTTTCTGACCTATGTGTTTTTATTTCATTCTTTATCTTGTGATGACTAGAAATTCCAGCACTATGTTGAATAAATGGTAAGAGCAAACGTGCTTGTCTTATTTCTGATACTAGTTTTGTTCCGTTAAGGAAAATGTTAGTTGTAGCTTGTTTGATAGATGCTCTTTATGAAGCTGAGGAAGTTTCCTTTAGCACCTATATTTAGAATTTTTAACATGAATGAGTATAGAATTTTGTTACATGCCTTTTCCTGCATCAGTTGATATGATCATATATTATATAGTAGTTAACATGTCAATATGACTGACTTTTAAAAAATGAACCCACTGTGCATTTCTAGAATCAACTCAGTTTGGTCATAACATATCACTATTTTTATGCACTATTGAATTTTATCAGCTAATAGTTTGATAAATTGTGAGGGAGGAGATTGTGGGATATTGATCTGTAGTTTTATTTTATTTTGCACTATTTGTCAGGTTTTGATATCAGGGTAATACCAGCTTCACAGAATGGCATTAGAAAAGTCCTTGCTTCTATTTTCTATAAAATAATGTATAGAGTTGATATTAATTATTTAAACAATTATTAAAATTCTCCAATGAAGACAAATGGACCTAGATATTTTTAGAGGAGGACATACTAAAATAACAATTTTTAATTGCCTTAATAGGTATAGGGCTATTAAAATTTCACTACAGTGAGTATGTGGTATTCGTTGCATGATTTTTGAGAGATTTTTTCATTTTATCTGAGTTGTCAAGTTTCTGTTTATAGAGTTGCTTGAAACTCTGTTTTCCATTAGACATCTATATGCCTGTAGTGATATAATAGTAGTGTTTCTTTCTTGATATTTGTAACTATTCCGTTTTTTGTTGTCCAATAGAATTATCAGTTTAATAATTTTTAGAACAGTTAGTTCCCTTTTTCACTATTATCTCTATTGTATTTTATGCTTTTAATTGCTTCCTTTTTGAATTTCATCTTTTATTCCTATTATTTCTTTTCTGATGTTTCTTTAGAAATTATTTTACTCTTTCTCCAGGTTCTTGAGGTGGGAGTGCACACTATTTGTTGTTCAAAACCTTTTATCTTTTTATATGTATGCATTTACTATTATAAACGTCTCCCTACCAGGGGTCAAACTCACGACCTCATGCTTACCAGGCAGGCACATAGGCCATTGAGCTAAACCCCTGGCTCCTAATTTTGTTTTTTGTTTTTTCTATTCAATGTATATTTTATTTTCATTGAAACTTTCTGCTTGACATGAATTCTGTTGAAATGTTTAATTTTTAAGTACTTATGTTTCATGACTATGTCTTATACCCTAAACAACTTCTGTGAATATAACAATATGCAATGTGCTGATTATTGTTACTCTCCTATTGGCTTGTTGTGAAATTCTGTTTTACTTTGTCTGTTTACTTGTCTTCTGTTTAAAAAAAACAAAGGGGCTGGGAATGTTAAAAAAAGTTTTGAATAAAATATAAGTACTTACATTTCTATTATTATTGTTGTATTTCTTTTTGATTTCTGGTTTTATTCTACTGTGGCAGAAGAACATAGCCTGTATGATTTAAATAATTTTGATGTGAAGTTCATTTTATAAAGTAGGATGCAATCTTTTTTGACATATTCTCCCATCCCATACCCTCCTCTGTACTGGAGATTGAACTTAGGAGTGCTCTGCCACTTAGCCACATCCTCATCTCTTTATATTTTGTAAGTTTTTAAATTTTCTGATAGGGTCTTACAAAATTACCTGAAACTTGTGATCCTTTTGACTCAGCTTCCCAAGTACTAGAATTACAGACCTGCACCACCATGCTCAGTTTAGAATATGTTTCTTGCAAATGTACAAAGATTGTATATTCTGCTATAGTCAGGTGAATTATTCTATAGATATTTACTAAATCTTATTGATTGATGGTTTTGTTGAAAAAGAAGCACTAAAAAAAGAAAGAAAAAGAAGCACTGAAACCCCCAAATATATGTGAAATTATAGATTTGTCTATTCCTCCTTCTGCTTCTGCCAGTATTTGCTTTATTTTTCATCTCTATTGTTTGGTTTATACATTGTGTTCTTGAATTGACATTGCTACAAAATATGATCTCCTTCACTGTGTTTAACAACTGTCATCTGAAATCTCTTTTATCTAATATTAATATTACCATTTCTAGGTTCTTGTAATTGATGTTTGCTTGATACATCTTTCTCCCTCCTTTTACTTTCAATCTGTTTATGAATTTACTTTTCAAGTAGAATTTCTTGCAGATAAAAAATTTGGATCACAACATAATCCAACTCTGCCAATTTCTGGGTTTTAGTTGATACTGTGTATTTACATTTAATATAACCATTGCTATGTTAGGGTGTAAGTTTGCATCCTATGTTTTGTTTTCTGTTTATTTTTTCTTCCTATTTCTCATTTTTGTGTTCTTTTTCCTGCATCTTTGTTGTTTTAGCATGTCTCAGAATTTCCTTTTGATTTACCTCTGTTGGTTTCAGGATATATTTTTTGTACAACATATTCAGTGGTATCTCTGTGGATTATGGGATACTCACACTCATACACACATGGCATTCGTGACTTTTTTTTCCGCACCGGGGATTAAACTCACAACCTCGCACCTGCCAGACAGGCGCTTAAGCCTCTGAGCCAAACTCCCGGCCCTCATTCATGACTTCTGCAGTTTATTTATAGTAGAATTATCTTAAACTTTATTTCTACACATACTTAGAACAATACTAATTGGTGTTACAATTTCTCTCTCAAACAGAATTTTTGCTCTCAAACAGAATTTAGAAAACTCAAAAGTAAAAGGCAAAGCCATTATACTCAAAATTTTGCTTACTGTATTTTTCTTCTTTCTTACAATTCTCAGTTTTCTTGTTTTCTGATGCCCATCTTATTTAGACACCTTTTGATTATTCTTTTCACATAGGTGAGCAGACAAAAATTTTCCAGTTTCATTCATTTTAAAATGTCTTGATTTCCTCCTTATTCCTGAAGGATGTTTTCACTGGATATAAAACTCTAGATTATTTCTCTTTCAACATTTCTCTTGAGCCCATCTGTTGTATTTTAAATCTTTATAGCTGTATTCTTCAGTCATAAAATTTGTATTTGATTCTTTTTTACATCTTCTGTTTCTTTTCTGATATCTCTTTCTTCATTGAGGTATTCTGTTTTGTTTTCTTTTTTTATTTCTTTGAAGCATGTTCATAATTGTTAAGGTGATTTTAAAAGGATTGCTTTAAAACCTTCATCACATGATTGTGTGGTGTCTATCATTTATGTGTTGTCATTCTTTGGTTGTCTATTTTCATTTAGCTTGACATATTCTTCATTTTTGGTGTGAAGAATGTTTGTTTATCAGAATCTGGATAATATGCTAGGAGACTCTGGCTCTTGTTTAGCATTTCCTGGCATGAATGTGATGGGGCAAGAATTTTTGTTTTAGTTCTGTTTCTTTGTGATGTTTGACTGCAATATGTTGGTTTTTCTCTAAAAGTTATCTCTCTGGCTAGTTGTCCCCTCTTTTGGCTCATTGGCTATAGAAGGAGGGCTTTATTTTTTGTCTGTGTTCTTTGGTCATTTGAGCTTCCCAGGTTTTTTAGCTCAAAGTCTGTTGTATATGGGACAAAAAGAAAAACTCATCAAAATGTGTTTCCTTGGTTCATTAGTGTTTCAAGTTTGTCTGTTTTCTTCTTCCCATCTTTCAGAGTTTTCTAATTTTTTTAAATACAATTAACAGGAGTTATAGTTGTACTTGGTGAGAAAAATGCGGGCATTTATGTCTATTCTATCTTCTTGGATTTAGAAATCTTCTCCTTCTATTTTAGTTTTTATTCTCTGTTGGGCAGGTGTTCTTCTCTGCACCTTGCCTCTTATCCCTAGTGAGGGTTATTTTTGGCCAGGCCCTTTCTGGAAACTCTGCATCAGCATCATCTCTGTGGGTATTCTTATTCCACAACATTGATGCAGGAACTCAAGCACTCATTCAGTTTGAGGAGCAGCTGTTCTGTCCCAGCTTCTGCTCTCCCTAGGTGTAAGCCTGTCTTTAGCTATATTTCCCTGAACAAGCGGTCCAATACCCCTAAGCCCTACTTCTAGCATCTCTAAAGTGAGGCTACCCATACATTACAGAGGTTTTTTGTATATAGTGGGTGAGATACTGTAAGGGAATGAAATACATGCATACCATGATATAAATACTTAATATGACTACTGTTGTGGAAGCAAAAGACCAGAGTAACTTCCTTTAAATATCTCAAAAAAAGAAAGACAGAAAGAAAAAGAAAAGAAAAAGAAAAGAAAACCTTTCATAGATTTTTTTAGTGCTTCCTGATGGTCTTCAACAATTCCATTCTAATTAAAAAGGCATAGATAATGCAGTGTGTTAAGAATGCAGTGATACATAATGTAGGCAGGGCTCTGACTTCACTGAACTTACATTCTGCTGTAGGAAATACACAATGAATGGATGTATACATAACTAACCAGATCATGATTGATTATGTTAGGTGCTGTGAGAGTGGAAATCAAACCGTCAGTGAAATAGCTTGGACATGGGGAAGGAAGATTACTTCTCACAGAAGGCTGAGGAAGAGATAACACTTCCAATGAGAGGAGAGAATGAAAGTTTCCAGACACGCATGGAACCTTAGAGAAAGCTACACTGCCCACAGGAAGAGTACGTGCAGTTATCTAGAAAGAAAGAGATGTTGCGTTTCTGAAGCAAGACAGTTCTGGGGATGGATCCCAAATGATTCAACTTCATTTACCAGAAGAAAAACCCTAAGTTGGACAATGAATTGTGGATTTGTTAATTGAATGCTAAAAGCTTAAAAACCTTGAAATACATCCCTAAGCTCACAATGTGCTTTCTGTTCCTCCTACTCCTTATACTTATTCCTTTTTCTGTTCATTTTCATATTTTTCTTAGCTTCAAACAGCACTTATGGCCATCCATCTATTGTAAGAGGAAGGAAAAGCATTCACTGGCTGGAATAAATAAAAAAGTGGTGTTAAGTGAAAAATAAAATTCACTGTCCATAGAAAGTGAGAACAGATGATGAGTTTCATTTTCTCAGAGGAAATAAAACTCACATGACTGCACCCTGTCCATGTCTGCTAATGCAGAGCTGGCTCTCATAATCTATAATAACAATTTAGTGAAGCTCCTGCTGAGAAGATAAAATTGAGGAAAGCCTGAACAGTGAAGACAGAGCATGGGTTATAAACTTTACCTGCTGGTCCTTTTATTCTTTTCTATAGATAACTGATGTGCTATTTTAAGTTTATTTTTTTCCATCTCTAGATGAATTCCACCTTAATTTGTTTTAAAAATGGAGTTGTGTAACTTAAAGAGGATAGCTTGTCCAACTGACACAGCTGAGTCAGCCCTGCAGATCCATATCAGGAATGCAAACACATTGCACTTCTAGCCTATGTTTTCCACTGCAGATGTGGCTAGCAGCAACACTAAATGACCCTTGACAGCACCCTCTCTTGTTGTTGAGACAAATGCCTTTAAACACAACCCCCCAAGAAAACCATACCAATTGATTAATATAGATGTGAGAAGTGCAACTCCTTTGCTCTAGCAAACTGTAAATTTCTCCTGAGCACCCTGCTTAAACTTCTACTGTATTTAATATGTTGAAGTAACACAGTGAAGTCTCAAGTGGCTACTTTGAAAAAACTCACTTGACCACTAACTCATATTAGAAAGCTATGCATATAGCTAATTAATTGTTTTAAGGAAGAAAATTTCAGCTCTGAGGATGTGTGTGTATCCCACTGAGATGCCTTAAAGCCCTACAAGAAGTAAACAGGTGACCCCTTTTCAGGACAAGCTCCTCATTAGTGCCAAGGTTGAACCTAGACTTCAATCCTTGAATGGCTTTCTTTGAATTGGGATCCTGGGCATAAAACATTAGGAGGCATCTCAGAAGCCAGAAGAGAAATGACCTTGAACTTTCAGTGATGGGGATTTATAGATTCTTAACCAAGCTGGGTTTTGTTTTGTTTTGTTTCACTCTGAGGATGGGGGTGAATGTAGCATTAAGAAACATGATTCTACTACAGATGTTCTTCTGACACAGCTGATTGGTGGAGCTAATACCATGCTGCCTCAACCTCAGCAGTTGGAACAGAGATGATAAGTCTCCTTGTTTCCCTTCTGCAGGGGGCAGCAAAAGTGTCAGCAAGACATCAGACCTAAATTTAGACAAGCCAAAAGTCTCACATAAGGATACAACATGGTTGAATAGAGGAGGAATGACACCGTATGAGCTGAGGAGAGATCCACTGGAAAGCAGTGATCTGGAAGAGTCAATATGAATGAGTAGAGGAGGAGCTATATTAGAGAGACTCAGAGAACATCAACAAGAAACACATAGAGGAGGGGAATCTATCCTAAAAGAAAGGACATGTAGAGGTGGATTAACCATGCACAATGTGGAGATCATGTCTGAATTCTACTTTGAAGATTCCAACCCAGAGTACAATATTTGGAGATAACTGTAGAACATTTCACAAGGAAGAAAGAACTGCATGGGCAATGGGACAATCAGTGGCAGTTAGCACCTGTAAATAATGCAGGATACAGCTCCCAGAGTGGCTTCCCACAGTAAACAGCTGGTGAGTTACCTCAATCCAGTTCCTGCCACTATGGTTGCAGAACTAGAGCTGGTAGGGATGCAATTGTAGGGAGGAGTTCAACATTAGAACCTGGGCCCCTGAGCTGCTCCTGGCTCCAACTCATGCTGCACGCTGTCAAGTTCCCAGAGTTGATATGGGAAGGACAGCAATGGGAGTCAGCTGTTGGTTGGAGAACTGGCTGGAGAGAGTACTGTTGAAAGATTGGAGCTGTTGTGCATGGACTTGACTTGTGTGGTTAGAGCCTGAGTTACACAGGACTGAAAGATCTCATTGGCACTCCCAAAAAGATGGTCACAGAACTGCAGGAGACAATTTGAGTGACTCCCCTTGAGTGCAGAACAATTGCTACAACATTAGCTAAAACAAGTCTTATTTCCATTTACGGATATGTACAGAGCAGGCTATGCTATCCCTTTTTCCCTTCAGTTAGCTCTAAGTGATGCAAATAAGGCTAGCTGATGTACTGGTATGTAATCCTGGAGCCCAGCTTTACAGTTTCCTGTTTCCTTGCATAATGCTTTCTGTAAAAGATTAAAGTACAACAGGACAGCAGAGCCACTCAGCTTCAGGAATGTTGTCTGGGTACAGGCCTCAAGGTAAGTGGCTATGACTATCCAGAGCACAAAAGTTTACATATAAAAAACTGAAGCAACAGCCTCTTAAATTTATTCATATGCTATCCCAGTCAAGTTATGCAAACTGGTCTTTCTGCATATCTCCTTGCATATTACAAAGATGTCTTTCTCCTCACCTGGATAGCCAGCTCAAGTTACTCACATAG
This sequence comes from Dasyprocta punctata, assembly GCA_004363535.1. Taxonomy (NCBI): domain Eukaryota; kingdom Metazoa; phylum Chordata; class Mammalia; order Rodentia; family Dasyproctidae; genus Dasyprocta; species Dasyprocta punctata. Next base: position 34,236 of record RJWM01007954.1, on the reverse strand, counting down.
TTCCCACCATCTTTCCTATCTCTCATCCTCAAACCACTCCCTTCTTCATGAAACAATAAATTCTGGAAGAGGCCTTGGATCAAGGTCTTTATCCATATATCCTCACTTGGGTCAGACTTAGGACCTCTTTGCTGCCCATAAATTTAAATTTGTCTTAGTGTCTTTACTTTTACCATGGGTTACATTAGAGGTGGTAGATTGGAATTAACTTGCCAGGATTCCAGTAATGTTTCAGTGGGATTACAAATATAACTTTCTGAATTGTGAGGCAGATTAGAAAAGGGTTTACAATATTTGGATTACAATATTGAATATGTGGATTATAATATTCAATAATGGGATTGCAATTGGAACAAAAACAGACGGGTTGGTCAATGGAACAGAACTCAGGATACAGAAAATTGCTCAAACATTTTCAATTACTTGACCTTTGACAAAGGGGCCACAAACATATGTTGGAAGAAACATAATCTATTCAACGAGTGTTGTTGGGGAAGTCAGTTATCTATGTGAAGAAGATTAAATCTGGACCCTTATCTCTTACCATATACTAAATTAAAATCAAAACTGATAAAAGATCTAAACATAAAAAAAACCATGAAATCTACTGGAAGATAAAATAGGTAAAAATCTTGAAGACATAGGTATAAGAAAAGATTTCCTAGGCAGAACCTCAACTGTACAAGAAATTCTAACAAGAATCAACAAATGGGATTAAATCAGCCTAAAAAGTTCTGCACAGCAAAAGAATCAGTCAGTAGAGCAAAGAAACAACCTACAGAGTGGGAAAATTTTTTCTGCCAGCTACTTCTGAGACAGAGGATTAATATCTAGAATACATAAGGAACTCAAAAAAGTAAACCACCTAAAATTAAAGATTCACCTTGAGACCATATTCTTAAGTGAAATAAATTGGAGACACATTTGTAAATATCACATTGTTTCTATGGTGTGAGAAACCCAAAGTGTAAATAAGGACCCAAGTATGTAATAGTTATTGTAAAATAGGAAAGGGAAATGGCAGAGTGGGGAAAAGGAAGGAAAGGAAAAGAAAAAAATGAGAAAAGAAGTAGCAAATGAAAACAAAGCCCTTGTAAATAAGAAGGGGAAGAGGGAGTGAAGGGAGAGGTAGGGAATGGGAAAAATAGAAGAATCAAGATATTTCATGTACAGATACAAATCTCCAATGATCATTGTGATCATTATGTATATCTAAAATGTACTAATAAATTTAATTAATTTTTTTAAAATTCCAGCACTTGCAAGACTGAGGCAGGAGAATAACCACAAGTTCAAAGTCAGCTTGGGCTAACTGATGAGTTTAAGGGCAACCTGAACTACATGGTTAGACACTGTCTCAAAAACAAACAAACAAACAAACAAAAAAGGCAAAACAAAACAAAATAAATCACTATTAAACGTTACTTTCTGAAGAAAATGTGGTTGTGGGTTCAGTGGACTTCCATGCCCCACCCTTCCTGACCCACTCCTATTTGCTCTTGCCAAGGAACAAGTTGGTCAGGAAGCTGAGCCACCACCATGGTTTTTAAAGATACCAGAAAGATACCCATGGAAACTGAAATGGTGGTTTGCTGAATTAGGATTACCCTCACCAGCCACAATGTGAAATCCCTGGAAAACTCACATGCTGCCTTGATCAGAGGTGCAAAAGAAAAAAATCTCAAAGTGAGAGGACCCATTCACATGCGTACTAAGATCCTGAGAATCACTACAAGTAAAACACCTTGTTGTGAATGTTCCAAGACATGAGATCATTTCCAGATGAGATTGTTGGGCAGATTACTTCCAACAGTATTGATCTAGGAGTGGAGGTAAAGTCACCACAGCAGATGCTCAAGGCAACTGTTTTAAAAAATTGATAATCATTTATAAAAAAGGGGAAAAAAAGAGGATTCCCCCCAAAGTTTTCCAATGCACTTTAATAGGAGTATCACTAGTTGACATCTTAGTATTATTCCCAAGTCCAAAATTTTTGATAGTTTACTATCATGTCTTTGTACCTACTAACTGCATTTATTACAGTAAGCAAATTGCCATATATTACCAAGTCCTTAAAATGTTTTTCTACTAATGAATCCTGAACTGTATCAAATACTATGTATGTATCAAGTCATTTCATTTTTTTCTTCTTTGATACCTTAATTTTTTAAATAAATGTGCTTTTTTCTGAAAAAAAAATTAAACCACCTGAAATGAAACATCCAGTCAGAAATGGGCAAGAGAAATGAATAGGCACCATACAGAGGAAGAAACACAAATGATCAACAAATATATGAAAAGTGCTCCACATCTCTGGCCATTAAAGAAATGCAAATTAAAATGCTAAGATTCCATTTTACTCCAGAAAAAGTGGCAATCATTAAGTAATCAAACAATAACAAATGCTGGCATGGCTGTGGTAAAAAAGGAGACCTCCTTCATAGTTGATGGGAATGTCAATGGGAGTTTAAAGCTGAAACTTTTCCATCAAAGATTCTCTAAATATTTTTAAATCTGGAAACAAATTTAGAGTTGTTCTTATTCCTTATATATAGATACCTTTTTGAAAACCACCCCACTGGTTGATGCAAAAACCAATATCAAAGCCCAGGACTACTGACTCCGACTATTGTCTGATAATACATCAATTTTCCAGGATGCCCTTGTACACAGCTGACATCTATGAGGAGAGAAGAAAAACTGAAGAGTGTCCTATCAATGAGGGAAACTGTGGGGAGCAGCTGAAGCTGGAGATTGATCACACATGCAGTGCTAAAGCAAGGCCGGTCCTGAGAACATGAAGCACCCAAGACAAGCCACAGGTTGTTCCAACTCTGAGAATGCAAAGTACCCCAAGGTGAACCAGGTAAACTGTTGTTAGGCAGAGGCATTCAACTGACATCAACCTCCAGAGTGCGAAAATAAACACATTGCAGGCATTAGGAGGCTATTTTTCTCCCACCAGGAGAGTGGGCTCGACCTGACCTCAACTTTCCACATTTCTGACTCTTGTCTCCATTTATTCATCCTCCACCATCCCTCAACAGGAAAATTTGAGAGCTGTGCTGGATATGACATTTTGGGCCTGAACAGGGACCTAGGGCACCAAGAAACTCATCATATAATAGGTGAGAGGACAACTCTGAGTATGCATGCAAACAAAACTCAGTAGAGTAAAAGTGCAAAACAGGTTCATGAGATGCATAGAGGAGAGAGGTGTATTGATATTATGACTATTGATTTCATCAGGTGTAAAACATGGGGCAAATAGATTCTCAAGAACAACAGATGCATATAAAAATGCTTGTTTTGTTATTGATTGTCGTGTTTGCTTCTTTGTTGTGGACCTGAATTACGGGGTTCTTGATAATCATAGTCCTGCTGGGATGACCAGAGAGGATTTAGCTCAGAAAACTATCTTAGTTTAAGTCCCAAGCAGAAAAAGGATAGTGGAGCAACAGCCCCCAATAAAGCTCAAACCCTCTAGCTTTGATCAATTACATAACGAAGGAGCTGTAGGCAAAGATCATTCCCCAATAGAGAAGCGTTTCACTGCAACTTGCATTTCACAACTGCCCAAAGTAAAACCCATAACCTTAACTGTGCCACAATTCCAGTCCTCAGTTCAGAAAAATTTTGCTGCATCACATTCTGAGACTTCCACTTTTCATAAGGTAGAGTTGTTCTTTCTTCTTCCCTTGCAATTGGTGCTAAAAGAAGCTGGGGGCGGTGGGGGGAAGAAACCCTTGACGTTTTTTCAACGTATCTGCTCTGCTGCTGAACTCCAAGATTTTAATAATCTGGGACAAATTATATGTCTTCCTGAAATAGTACACTTTAAGACCTTAAGAAAACTAAGACAAGTGACCACTACCTATGGCCTCATGGTCCCTTTTATGTTGGGTTTTATAGAGCTCATAGGACAATGGGTTATGGCCCTAAATGATTGGAAAGGAATAGCTAAAGCATGTTTAAGTCTGGGGAATTATTTATCATGGAAGGGAAATTTTTTTGAGTTGTGAAAAGATCAGACCACTCACAATGCTACTCACAACATGACGATTACAAAAGACATGTTACCTGGAGAAGGTGCCTTTGCTGCCACAAATGACTATTTTTGAACTGTAAATTTATTAACAAATTAAAATAGCTGCCAGGAGGGCTTGGAAATAACTTCCTCCAAAGGGTGAGACATCCCTTGATCTGACTTCTTTTTGTCAGGGTCCTGATGAATCTTTCAGAATTTTGTGGCACACTTATTGCAAGCATATGTGAGGATTATAAATGACACAGAGGCTGGAAAGTGAATTGTTCAACAATTGGCCTTTGAAAATGCAAGTAAAGCACATAAAGAGATTTTAGGAGCCCACAAAAAATAAGCTACACTGTCTTACATGATTCAGATTTGTGCAAGCATTGGCCCCTCATATGTATAAGGGGCTGCCTTGGCAGCAGCTATCACTCAGGCTATTCATTCACAACTTAGAGGAAAGAGAAAGAACAAGGTTACTTGTTTCAGCTGTGGAGGCAAAGGACATTTTGCCCAAAATTGCTCTGCTGCACCTGTAGGGTAGCACAGTCACAATCTGCCCTTCAAATGAAAGTAGCCAGTATTCTTAAGACAAAATAAAGTATGAAGTATATATAATATATATAGTGTGTTATGTATGTATATATATATATATATATATTGATTATAGATAAAAGGTTTTTGCTCCTTCTGAACTTTTCTTATAAGAGGTTTCTGCTAATTGATCTACAAAAGATTCTGACTGGTCTATTTATAATTACAAATTTCTAAAATTATAAAAGTTATTAATTCAATTTGGCCCAAAATATATATGAATGCAGTCTGACTTTATAAACAGATTTGCCCGATGTATTGTTGTTTGTTTGCCTCTCTGTCCAATGTGTAAACAGTTGTTTTATTTGAGCTCAACAAGTGTTTGTACTTTTCACATTTTTGGATTTTTGGAAGCATTTGCCTGATATGCTTCCACTGAAGTTTTCTGCTGGTCAAATTGATGTCAAAATTGGTTTTACAAATGTAATACATATTTTTGTTTATTGTTTATGTTGTGTGATGATTTGAGAGTTTGTCATTGTTCAAAAAATAATGTATAAGTGTTATGATCTGGTTTTAATGAGTTATCACAAATTAGTTACCATAATTAAAAAAAATTCCTTAGACTCTGGAGAAACTGTTGGATAGGACTCCAATTGATGAATAAGAAAGCAACTACCAGGAAACATTATCCAGTTCATTAATAGGAAGACCCAGTGACCTCCACAGCCTTATGAGAGACACTCCAACAAACATGTGCTGAGTGGCGTGAGCTGAAGGCCTCCACAGTGAATTCTAGCTAGATGTGCAGCAGCTTGGACCTTGCCCGGAACTGTGGGACCTCACTTGGAACCTGGCAGGGCCCTGCCCAGCATCCCCAAACAGTCCAGGACCTCTGTCTAGTGGCTTGGGTCCTGATTGGGCCTTGCCCAGCATCCCCCAGGTCTCCAGGAAGCTGCAGTGTGCTGAGTAACATGAGCTGAAGGCCTCCACAGTGAACTCTACCTAGCTGCACAGACTTAGTATGTTGTGCAGAACTTGGTAGGGCCCCACCCAGAGGCCACAAGCAGCTTGGGAGCTTAGGGTGCCATGTGACATGAGCTGAAGGCCTTCTCAGTGTACTCCACCTACGATTTAACCTTGGTACACTACTCAGAATTTGGTAGGGCCCTGCCAGGTGACCTCAAGCAGTTAGGGAGATCCAGCAAGCCAAGCGGGTTCTGCTGAAAGTCCACCCAGCATACTACCCCCATTTGGGAAGCCTTTGAGTGCCCCTACTGACCTGGTAAGGACTGCCTAACATCCCCTACTCAACTGGGGAAACTTCCTACAGTACAGACAGTCATCCTGAACCCAAAAAACAACTGAGACTTTGCATTCAGCTGACCCAGGGAAATACAGGAAAATGACAAAATGAAAGAGCAAAATGCAATCTCAAACCTCCGGCTCATCCCAAGCAAGCCTAGGAGACATGGACATAAAAGAAAATGTAAGCCACAAACCTGAAACTCCTGAAATGATAGCAACTAAAGTAAAGAAACAATTCCATGAAGCAATAAAGGAACTCAGATTAGAAATAATCTCACAGGTAAAAGAAGAAATGATAAACATAATGAAAGAAATGCTGAACACATCTAAAAAAGACATGATTAAAAAAATAGAGGAGCACAGCAAAATGATAGAAACCTTGAAGGAGCAACATAAGAAACAACTAGAATGCACAAAACAGAATCAAAGAGGTATCCAGGAAATCAAAAATTCCATCAAAAGCTGGCAAAACTGCCTCAATAAATGTGAAGATAGGCTTTCATACCTAGAAGACAAGATTGCAACTAGTGAACAGGAAAGGAAAGATCTTTTTAAAATAACAAGGAACCAGGCATGGTGGTGCACACCTTTAATGCCAGCACTCAGGAGGCTGAGGTAGGAGGAATGCTGTGAGTTCAAGGCTGGCTTGGGCTACAACATGAGCACAGGGTTGGCCTGAACTACATAGAGCAACCCTATCTCAAAAAACGAGGGTAAGGAATTTGGATCAGTGGCTTAAGCACCTGCCTGGCAGGCATGAGGTTGTGAGTTCGATCCCCAGTGCCAATAAATAAATAAATAAATAAATAAAAATTAAAAAAACAAGGAATCAGGAAATAATGATTCAACAATTAGAAGATGATGAAAAGAAAAACAATATAAAATTAATAGGTATAATGAAAAAGAAGGTGACAACACAAATGATATCAAAAGTCTATTTACAGAAGTTGTAGCTGAAATTTTTCCAAACATGGGAAAGAAAACTGAAATACAGATAAGTGAAGCATATACAACTCCAATTAGTCATAACCAAAATATATCTACACCAAGACATATAATAATTAATATCCCAGAAATTCAACATAAGAACAGAGTATTAAAAGCTGTTAGAGAAAAGAAACAAATTACTTATAAAAGAAAGTCCATCAGAATCACAGCAGACTTCTCATCACAAACAATGAAGTCAAGAAGAGCATGGAGTGAAGTATTTTAAATCCTAAAGGAAAATGACTTCCAACCCAGACTGATGTACCCCACAAAACTACACTTCAAAATTGGTGAAGAAAGAAGATACTTGCATGACAAAGAACAGCTGAAGAACTTCATGACCACCAAACCAACCCTGCAAAGAATATTGAAAGATATTCTAGATAGGCATAAAAATAACTATAACTTCAAAAACACCAACAGAAAAAAACCACCAGGCAAGGCAAACAATTAAACAGAGGGGAAAGGTAAAGAAACAACAGCAGAAAGATAACATGACAAAAATAAGACAATATGTATCACTTATAACCATTAATGTAAATGGCCTCAGTTCACCAATTAAAAGACACAGACTGGCAGAATGGATCAAGAAACAACATCCAGTCATATGCTGTATACAAGAAACCCAAGTCACCCAAAAGGAAATTCATAGACTGAAGTCAAAGGATGGGAAACAATACTTCATGCAACAGGAAGCCAAAAAAAAAAAAAAAAAAAAAAAAAAAAAAAAAAAAAAAAAAAAAAAAGCAGGTTTAGCTATTCTGCTTGCAGACAATGTAAACTTCAAACCAAGAATGATCAAAAGAGATAAAGACAGTCACTACATAGAGGTTAGGGGAAAACTTCATGAGGGAGAGATAAAAGTGTTAAACATATATGCACCAAATACAGGAGCACCCAACTATATAAAAAAATGTTAATAGATGTGAAAAATCAAATAAGCAATAATACAATCATAATAGGGAACCCTAATACCCCACTGACACAAAGAGAGATCAACTAGACAAAAAAATAGCAAAGAAATAATAGAACTTAATCAAACTTGTCAACAAGTGGATTTAGTAGCTGTGCACAGTGTTCCACCCAACAACATCAGAATATACATTCCTCTCAGCTTCACTTAGGATATTCTCTAAAATGGTCCATATACTGCCCATTGAACATGCTTAAGTAAATGCAAAATAACTGAAATTATCCCATGCATATTATCTGATCACAGTGCCATAAAACTGGAAATTAATGACAAATGAAATTGCAAAAATGTCATAAATGCATGGAAATCAAATATTACACTCCTGAACAATCAATTGGTCACAGAAGAAATTAAATAAGAAATTAAACAATATCTACAAACAAGCAAAAAAACAAATACAACTTACCAGAACCTGTGCGATGCAATGAAAGAAGTTGTCAGAGGGAAATTTATTGTGGTGAATTCCCACATCAGGAAAACAGAACGAACACAAATAAACAACTTGATGCTATACTTCAAACATCTAAAGAAAGAAGAGCAAGTCAGACCCAAAGACAAAAGAGGGGAGGCAATTATAAAGATCAGAGCAGAAATTAATATGATAGAGACTAAGAAAACAATACAAAGAATTAATGAATCAAAGAGTTGGTTCTTTGAAAGAATAAATAAAATTGATAGGCCATTAGCCAATCTTATTTACAGAAGGAAAGAAATAACCCAAATTCATGCAATAAGGAATGAAAAGGTTGAAATCACTACAGACCCTGTGAAAATACAGAAGATCATCAGTACCTACTTTGAAAACCTTTACTCTCATAGGTGCAATAACACACAAGAAATGGACAGATTCCTATAAACATATGAATTAACAAAGCTGAATCAAGAAGATGTAAAACTGCTGAATAGCCCAATTTCAGCTAATGAAATTGAAAACAATTAGCACCTTACCAACAAAGAAAAGCCTAGGTCCTGATGGATTCACTGCTGAATTCTACAAGAAATTCAAGGAAGACTTAATGTCAATGCTCCTCAAACTCTTCAAGGAAACTGAAAGGGAAGCAATTCTTCCTAACTCATTCCTGGAAGCAGGAATTACCCTAATACCAAAACCAGAGAAGGACCCAACCAAAAATGAAAACTACAGGCCAATCTCCCTGATGAACATAGATGCAAAAATCCTCAATAAAATACTGGCAAAAAAAAAATGCAGCAAGTCATCAAGAAGATTATACATCACAGCCAAGTGGGATTCATCCCAGGAATGCAGGGATGGTTCAACATATACAAATCAATAAGTATAATACATCATATCAATAGAGCGAAACATAAGAATCACATGATCAACTCGATAGATATAGAAAAAACTTTTGATAAAGTCCAACACTCACTCATGATAAGAATGCTACAGGAAATCAGAATAGAATGTCTTTACCTCAATCTGATAAAAGCCATCCATGGCAAACAAACAGCCAGCATCATATTAAAGGGCAAAAGTGAAAACTTCCACTCTAAAATCAGGAACAAGGCAAGGCTGTCCACTATCACCACTCTTATTCAGTGCAGTGCTGGAAACACTAGCCAGAGCAATTATACAAGAGAAAGAAATAAAAGGAATAAGGATATGAAAGGAAGAACTTAAATTATCATTATTTGCAGATGACATGATACTCTACATAGAAGACCCCAAAAACTCCATTGAAAGATTTCTAGATGTAATTACCAAATTCAGTAATGTAGCTGGATAAAAACTCAATACTCAAAAATCAATAGCATTCCTATACACAAACAACAAACTCACTGAGAGACAAAAAGGAGAAGCCACTTCCTTCACAATAGCATCCAAAAAAATGAAATACTTAGAATAAATCTAACAAAAGAAGAAAAAGATCTATTTAGTGAAAATTACAGTACTCCATAAAAAGAAATAAAAGAGGTTCTCAGAAAATGGAAAGACATTCCTTATTCATGTACAGGATAAACAAACGTTATGAAAATGGCCATTCTTCTAAAATCATTATACAGATTTAATGCAATCCCAATCAAAATACCACTTGCATACCTCACAGAGCTAGAGAAAGCATTCCTGAAATTCATCTGGAACCAGAAGAGACCTAGAATAGCAAAGGCAATTGTGAGCAACAAAGGCAAGATAGAAGTCATCACAATCCCTGACTTGAAGTTATACTACAAAGTTACTGTGATAAAATCAGCATGGTACTGGAATAAAAACAGACCTGAAGATCAATGGAGTAGATTAGAAGATACAACCACAATTACAAACACACTTAGCCACCTTATCTTTGACAAAGGGGCTAAACATGTTCACTGGAGGGAAGATGGCCTCTTTAACAAGTGGTGCTGGAAAAAGTGGCTTTCCATATGCCGAAAACTAAAACTAGAAGCATACCTATCACCATACACTAAAGTCAAAATGGATCAAAGATCAGAATATTAAAACAGAAACACTAAAACTGCTGGAAGACAAAGTAGGTAGAAATCTTGAAGACGTAAGGGTAGGCAGAGAATTCATGAACAAAAATCAAACTGCACTGGCAATACTTTCAAGAATCAACACTTGGGATCTCATCTTATTAAAAAGTTTTTGCATGTCAAAAAAATCTCTAACAGGGTGAAAAGAAAACCCATGAATTGGAGAAAAACCTTAGTCACCTGTCCCTCAGACAAAGGACTTCTGTTTAGAACATATGAAGAACTTTTTAAATAAGACCCCTGAAATTCAAAGACCCAAGCCAAAAATGGGCATGAGATGAATACATACTTCTCAGCAAAAGAAATACAAATGGCCAAGAAATATATGGAAAAATGTTCAACATCAATGGTCATTTGGGAAATGCAAATTAAAACAACACTGAGATTCCATCTCACTCCAGAAAGAATGGCCAGGATCAAGAAAAACACCAATAACAAATGCTGAACAGGCTGTGGGGGAAATTGAACTCTTCTCCACTGCTAGTGGGAGTGTAGACTAGTGCAACCACTGTGGTAATCAGTGTTGATGTTCCTCCAAAACTATGACTGAAAGTCCCATTTGACCCAGCTATTCCATTCTGGGGCATATTCCCTGAAGGAATGAAAACATCATGCCACAGTGATATATGTGCACCCATGATTATAGCAGCACAATTTGTTATATCTCTATCTTTGAAACAACCCAAATGCCCATCAACTGAGGAATGGATAAAAAGATGTGGTATTTTTAAGCAACAGAGTATTACTCAGCTATATAAAAAGATCACATTGAGGTTTTTATAGGTAAATGGATGTGACTTGAGACCATCTTCACAAATGAAATAAATGAAACCCACGTGTGTAAATACCATATTGTCTGCATAGTGTAAGAAACTGAAAGAGTAAATAAGATACAAAACATTCAATAAATATTGTGAAAGGGTTAGCAACTGCTCAAAGAGGGAAAAAGAGCAGATACAGAAAAGGAGAAAAGGAAGGAAAAAAAGATAAAAATTTGTACATATACACTTAAGATGAATAAGATGATTGTACTACTAATTCTATAAATTCTTGAAACAAAACAGTTAACATTCATAGGATTAGATCAATTTTGTATGTCTATATCTGGTAATTTAAGTAACACTTTTGAGGATAACTATGCAAAATAACAAACTTTGGTATGTTCCTACCACTTTGTTTTGAAAGTCTATATCACTATTGTTTTGGGCTCTTTGTTATTGTTACTTATTTGATTCTTGTTTCTTGTTTTTCTTGTCTTTTCATTTGCTTCATTTTTCCTCTACTACAGAAAGGATAGATGTACATGAATAGGTTTATATATGCCTAGAATTTCTAAAGAGCTTGCAAGATTTGATTTTATTATGTGTGATGGTAAGAACAGCTACATTGAAGAAAATGAGACATTATGGTAGCCATTGCTGATTTCCTATCATCTTGTTTTGAAGCCTAATAATGCTTTTATTATTTGTTTTGATTGGTTTTAGTCTGTTTTCTAGTATTTGATTTCAATATGTGTGAAAGTATGGACAGCTATTTTGAAGAAAACAAGAGATACTATGGTAGCCACTATCGATTTCCTATTGTCTGGTTTTGAAGGCCCATAAGGTCCTCATCCCTTTGTTTTAATTGGTTTTATACTGTTTTGTTTTGTTTGATTGTATTGTGTGTGAAGGTATGGACAACTATTTCAAAGAGACATTATGGAAGCCACTGTTGATTTCCTGTTGTCTTGTTTTGAAATCCTGTATTACTTGAATTGTTATGTTTTGATCTGCTTTGTTTTTTTTATTTTCTTTAAAATAAAATAAAAAATATGTATTATTGTCATATGTTTACATTGGTCATCATCAAAAGACAAAGTTTTCTAAAAATGAGACAGTAAGGTTTTCTGATTTAAAGATGCTTTGGTACAAAATTAAATTTAAAAATACATTTTCATGGGCTATGACAATTGATTGTTATTAATGTCATGATGTATTAAATGTATTCATGCCTTCAGATGTACAGGTCTTGCAAAATGTAAAAGAGGGACTGTTTAAAATGATAGACTTTTCTTTCAGATTCAGATATCTGCCTTTAACAAAATCTTATGTGATGCATATGCTATGTATATGCCATTATACTTAGAAATACCTAACAATGTCACAAATTTCTTCAGTGACATCCCATTAAATGTCAAAACCGGGTGTGGTGGTGCACACCTTTAATCCCAGCACTTGGGAGGCTGAGGTAGGTGGAGCATTGCGAGTTTGAGGCCGGCTTGGGCTATGACACAAGTGCAAGGCCCAGCCTGAGCTACATAGTGCGACCCTGCCTCAAAAAAGTAGGGCTGGGAGTTTGGCTCAGTGGCTTAAGTGCCTGCCTGGCAGGCACAAGGTTGGGAGTTGGATCCCCAGTGCCGCCAAAAAAAAAAAAAAAAAAAAAAAAAAAACAAGTTAGATAAAAGCTTCTTATGCACCAGGTAGAGGTAACTGACTAAAAATGCTATTTCATGTCAAAGTGGAAATTTTGGTGTGTTATAAAAATATCATCATGATTGTCATGCTACAGTATTATATATGGCTTTTGATTCCAAATTTTATTTTTAAAACTATATAACTTGCCTGTTAACATTCTACAGGGATTCAACTAATAGAACATCTATGATTGGTAGGAAATAATGGTTCTATGTTGTGTTTCAAGGTGCTTGATATTCAGATAAAATTTTAACATTAGGCTCACTGCTCCCATTAAAAGGCAATGTCATTAACCTTGTCTTCTGAATATTCAACACTTGCAGTTTGGAGACCAAAAACTGGAGTTACAGAGGGTCCAGAAGGACAGCCAATATTTTGGCCCTGGCCCTCTGAGTTCAATGGGGACCCAGGACATTAAAGAACCTGTGCTGTGGCATCCTACTACTCAATGAGTCCCTGATCTTCTGACCAAGGAGATTGATGGACTACAGAGAAAGGAGATCTATGGTATATAGTGTGCCTAAGGTGAGTCACTAGGAAAATCTTTCAGGCTTTTACAGAAAGCAACTTGGTCAAGCAATGGCCATGACTCATCTAAATGGCTGACACTGACAGAAAGATTAAGAGGTGCTGTACACGATTCCAACATAAATCCTGAGGACACTTAACTGACCTTTATAGATAGCAAAAAATTGATTAATATAGGTCTCACTTTTATTTGGTCTTAAACATCCAGCAGAAAAGTATAACCACAAGATGTATAAAACAATGCCATAGTAATATGTTAGCTATAAAAGGATCCCCAGTCCTGACAATTGGCAGCTACACTGGTAACTGACTACTGTTATTGGTTAATGCACTGTATAGGGTTAAATTGTTGAATACAGGGACCTGAAATTCTTGGATTGGGAATCTTTAACCTAAATGAGTAAGTTCACTCAAAATGAAAAGGGTTTGAGAGTGAGAAGGTCTACAGAGTCCTCCAAACATAGCTCCTCCAACTTCAACTGACCACCCACTGCTTACAATGACAAAACAGAAAAAGGGAGAGGTAGGGAGCAGCCAAAGTTGGAAATTGATCCCACATGTGGGTCTAAAGCAAGTCCCACCCCAAGAACATAGAGTGCCCTAGGTGAGCTGCATGAGAAAGCTGTTCCAGCTCCAGGAGTATGAGCCATCCCAAGGTAAGTCAGGCAAACTATTGTTAGGCATAGGGATTTCAACTGACATCAACTTCCCAAGTATATAATTAAATGTTCTTCAGTCATTAGGCAGTTCTTTTTCTCCCACCAGAAGAGGAGGTTCCACCTGACCTCAGCTTCCCACAGTCTGGCTCTTGTCTCCATTTCTTCATCCTCCACTGTCCTTTCCCAGGGAAACTTGAGAACTACACTGGATATGGTAAGAAATAATCCAGTTCACTTAAGCAGCTGCTTCTCTCTCATCTGAAATCTCTCTCCTTCAACCCCTTCTTTCTTTCGAAGTAAGTCTTTCAGGTAGAAAGAACTTAATGGGAATCACTTTCACTTTTTTTATGAAAGTCCTCCTATCCCCATCCTCTACCCTACTATACATTGGAGATTTATTATCCCCTATTGCCTTCAAAGAGGAAGGTAAATTCATTTCATGAGAGACCCACATGACTGGTACCCTCAGGAGCAGTACCACCCCTAACCAAAACTCAGTGTTTTCCACAGTGTAAGAAATACTACTTTCCACGGTGCTTATGTCTTGATAGTATAGGATTTTCCTCACCTAAGATATTGAACAACTATGATTTAATGCTTGCACCAATATTTATTCTCTCTCTCTCTCTCTGTCTTTTTTTTATCTTTTATTTTTTTTTGTAGCACCAGGGATTGAACTAACAACCTCGCGCCTGGCAGATTGGCGCTTAAGTCACTGAGCCAAACTCCTGGCCCTAGTTTTTTGAGGCAGGGTCGCACTATGTAGCTCAGGCCAGCCTTGCGCTTGCATCGTAGCCCAAGCCAGCCTTGAACTCACAATGCTTCTCCTACCTCAGGCTCCCGAGTGCTGGGATTAAAGGCGTGTGCCACCACGCCTGGCTAATATTTATTCTTTTAAGACTACTGTGACTCCCATTTTGAGCCATCCTTTTCAAATAAGTAATATTGTATACTACAGTCAAGTCTGAAATGCAATATTCATATTTTACACAAAATTCTAAATCCAGTTTCTCATTCCCTGTAAGTTCTTAGGACTGAATATGTCTCACTTGATCAGAGGATAAGGACCTGGCTTACTCAGATTCTTCATTAGCATCTTAGGTCAGGCTAACCAGTGAAGTCAGTGGTGGTGCCACATACCAGTAACTCATCACTCTGGGAGGCTGAGGCAAGTGGATCATGAGTTTGAGGTCAACTTGGGTAACTTACTGACTTAGCCCCCCACCATCTCTAAATTTAAAAAAAGTTAAAAGATTGGGTATATAGCTCAATGTAAAGGCTCTGACTTCAATCTCCAATACTTAAAAAAAGAAGAAGAAAAAAATTAAAGATAGACAAAGAAAGTCAGTAGTTTCTTCTTCACTTTTAAGATTCAGGTCTGGGAAGTCTAGGCAAGTATTTAGAAATTGGAATGCTGGGAAGAGGAAAAGGGAATTCTCTGCAAATATATTTCCTATAAGTAACTATTCTAATGACCATCAAGGAGTCAGTCTTTATTATCAGCTAACACTGTAGTCATCACCAATTAGCCCTTCAATGTCAGAGGAAATAAGCAAAGAGAAATTCAACATGCTTTAATAAAATACCTTAAATTGGGTAATTTATGCATGGCCAAAGAAATTGCTACCAAAGATGAGAAATTGCTCTATAAATGCCTAAAAATGTGAAAGGGTTTTGAAACTAGGTTGTCTTAGTTACTTTTTTTGCTCACTGCTTAGACAAAATACCTAATGCCCACAGTTAAATGGGGAAAGATTTATTTAGCTCACAGTTTGTAGAGGTTTCAATTCATAATCGGTGGGCTCCAAGGTAGGGTGGCATATGTCAGATGGCCAACAGTTCATAGCAGCAGAAGACAGCAAAAGTAACAAGGGAAAGAGCAAGTCAAGCCTCTATCCCTTATACTGTATGCAGACTACTCACCCTAGGGTTAGTGTAGCGCTCACACCCTTAATCCTAGCCAGAACTATGCCAAACCAATCAGTGGACTGATTTAGCAATCACAAACCATTAATCCCAGAATCACATACTCTACATTCAGCCACCTCTGAAAAAGCCTTATGACTTCATGAGGCTTTGGGGAGAAATCTAGACACAAACCACAATGTAGATATAGGCAGAGGCTAGAATGTGGTAGTGTGTGTTTGAGCATGGAGCACTGAGGGGAGAAGTTGAGAAGGCTTCATCTTTCACAGAGATTGCTTCTGTGATTTTCACCAGAATATTGAGATGATTCTTTTTGGACACCAAAGACCACTCTAATGAGGCCTCTGATGGAAACAAGGAACATATTATTGGAAACTTGAAAGAAAATTATTGTCAAGTGACAAAGAACTGTTCCATCATTGTGTTTTGTGGAACGTAAATCTTCTAAGCAATGAAATGTGATTATTTGGTGGGAGAAATATCTGAGTAAATCATCAAGGATTAGCACAACTTCTCTTGAATGCTTACGACAAAATGTGAGGAGACCCATATTAAAGATGGGATTTATAATTGTAAAATGAATCAGAATTTAAAGATCTGGGAAATTCTCCATCTTACTGTATGGTAAACTGTAAATGTATGTTTGGGGGAAAGTGTCCTAAAGGTGCAGTCAAGCCATCTTTGATACGGTGGTTGGTAGGGTTCAATGGAAGCTAGGGGTATTCGTTAAATAAATGGAAGAATGACCTGGAATGCATTTTAGAACTCTCCCAACCACCACACCCAGAAGGCCGGGAACTTAGGGGACAGAATGACTCCAAGTCTCTGTTCCTATTGTTCTATCTCCATCCTTTGGGGTTCCAAAGAGCCCAGGGATGTCTTGGGATGCCCCTCTGGAGGACACGAATATAAACTTAGGCAAGGACTGCTTAGTTGCACCTCTTGCATTGTGCAAAAATACACAGGACATGGGTGTGGCTATCCCCACCTAGATTCCAAAGGATGCTCCCAGAGGACCTTGAAGTCCAGCAGATAACTACTGCAGGGATGAGACCACTACACAGAGGAAATGCCTAGAGCAGCCTTGGGGGACAGGCTGAGAACCCAGAGAGGTAGAGAACCCAGCCTGTTACTCCAGCCTGAGAGGGTCACAGGTATTCAACTCCAATACATGGAGCAGCGACATGACTGTGCCTCGCAAAGCTGTGGTGTGCTCTTGCCTGAGGCCTTGGGGCCACTCCCCACCTCAGTGTGCCTAAGAATAGAGACAGAAGTGTTTCTTTTCAAAACTTAAGATTTAGTACTGGGCTAGGAGTATAGCTCAGTGGTAGAGTACTTGTCTAGCCTATGTAATGTCCTGATTTCAATCCTGCTACTGAAAAGGAAAAAGAGAAGACAAGGAGAAGGAGAAGGAGGGGAAGTAGGGTGCTATGGTTTATACATTGTGTCAACTTGAGAAGTCTAGCAGCTTAATTAAGTAACTCAGCAGCCCTACATCCTGGGGTGTAGAGCACAGTTACCTGGTCATTGTTACAATTTGAGAAGGTCAAAAGTTTAGCTGAGAGACTCAGCAGGGAGCCAGGGGTCTTACTTGGTAAACATCCTCATCCTATGCAAAGGAAGGCAAGGATGTTTGTGAATGCTACACCCCTTGGAGGGTGGGGGTGTCCTGTGTACTATATAAGGGAGGAGAAGAAGCTTGCTCTTGCCCTTTTACTCTGGCTGCTTTTGCTCGGCTGCTGCCTTGAAGTGTTATTCCTGTGCCATGCCACCCTGCCTTGAAGCTAGCTGATTGTGGACTGAAACCTCCAAAAACTGTAAGCTAAATAAACCTTTCTTTCCCTAATTTTGGGTGTTAGGTGTTTTGTCTCAGCAATGAGTAAAAAGTAACCAAGACATAGGGCTAAGAGGAAAGGAAGAAAGAAGGAGAGGGAAAGGCTTAGGAGGGGGAGAAGGGAAAAAGGAAGGGAAGGGGGAAGGAGGAGGAAGGGATAGGAAAAGGCAATTCAAGCATGTAACTTGCCTGATTTTGCAGGATCCTGGCAAAATAATTCTTCCCTCAGTGTGAATCACACCTTCCATCTCATGTCTCTCCCATATTTGATTTAGATGAGACTCTGGACTTCATATTTTTGAGTTGATTCTGGAATGATTAAGACACTTAGGGCCATTAAAACAAAATTAATGTATTTGATACATGAAAAGGTTATGAATTTTGGAGGACCAGAGGTCAAATTCTATGATCTGAATTGATATTTAACCCTAACCCTCAGTGTAGTGGCATTAAAAAATGAAGACTTGGGGAGATGGTTCTGTGATGCCTGCACACTTCTCACTAGCCCTTTCCCATGAGAGGACATGTGGTACATACTATTTATGGGAAATGGACGCTCCTCAGGTACTGAATGTGCCAGCACCTTGATTCTGAACTTGCTAGTCTACAGAACTGCAAGCAACCAATTTCACTGGTTTATAAGTTACCCATTAAAGGTATTCTGTTACAGCAGTTCAGAAAATCAGTGACAGGTGGGGATGTTGTGTGAGAACTGGATGGGTGTGGGATGTATATGTGAAAAAAGAATGTGAAATACTGTGAAGTTTTCCTGCTCAGAATTTAGACTTTTATTTCAAACTAGTCCTGGGCCCTGACTACCTCTCTAGATGACTGCATTTATCCTTCAACATCATTAGATTTTTCATTTATAAATGGCAGACATCTGTCCTAGACAGCATGAATTCTTGCCTATGCTTTAAGATTTTAATGAAAGAGTTTAGACTCCCTCAGGGGACTTCTATGGTCTAATGTGCTTTTCTGTTTCTCTCTCTCTCTCTCTCTCTCTCTCTCTCTTGCTTTCTTTCTTTCTTTCTTTCTTTCTTTCTTTCTTTCTTTCTTTCCCCCTTTTTGTCAGACTTGACCTGAATTCCTTAAAGCTGACTTTATTCATTTTCTTTGAATATGGATCTAAGATAAGCTCAGTGGTGGTAATAATGCACAGTTGTTCTGGGCTTATGATTTAGGTAAAAGTCTATAGTTTAAAATATGACTTTGCTATTTATATCCATCAACTGTAAATAAAAATGTACCTTTTATTACAGTTGCCAGAACTTCAACTAAGATTATATTTATGAAATCACTTTGTCATATGGAGATCATAGATCACATGTGAACTATTTTCCATTTTATTGTGATCTGACCTTTTTCTAGCTTTCTATATTATTGAATCTCTTCCAGCAGCATCCTTGAGGAATCGCTGCCACTTGCCATTCCTTCATCCCTTTTGACTGCAGAAACTCTAATCTACTTGTGTCACAGCTACTTCTAAGCCTATTTGATACAAAGAGAAGTCAAACTTTCAGAATTTACTCACTTTGTGCTGGTTACAGTGCAGCTAACAGGGCACAATAACATACAGAGAGATTTACTGGATTGTGCATCAAGGAATGTTGAATTTAAAAAAAGAAGCAGGAGTGCAGAATGTTCTTCTGTAACATAGAAAATACAACCAAATTTCTCTTAATACCAAAGGGCTTTAGGGGGCATAAATTCCCACCAGCAGGACCATGGTCAGACTGTGAAATGACCAGGCTTCTCCAAGCTCAGGCATTGCACTCAGCCCATTTTGCTTTCTGCTAGGGATTGCTTGAGGGTGTGGGATGTCTTTCCATCTGTCCCTCCAGATTCAATCTTGATCCTTTCACATTGCTGGGCACCCTCAAGGCTGACCTGAATGACCTGGTCTTTTGCTTTATTTACTTGACATTTTCTCTCAGAACAAATGTTAGGGGAATTCAAAAGAAAGAATGGCTGTTGCCATGCATGATGCAATTTCCCCGGTCAGGATAGTCCTACCTTCTTTTCTAAAGGTAAGACTGTCTGCAACCCAGGAAAGTAGTCTTGTCAAAATTGCAACCATACACACAAAAGTGAAATATAATACATGTATCCTAGAAGACCTAAGTTATCCAGGAAAAGACCTTCTTCAAATAACCATATTAACTATCTAGACCCCTTTTCCGTGTGCTAAAACCCTTATAAAATTCCTGTCTCTCACCCTGACTGTGAGGTTCTTTGAAACTCACTTGCTGTCCCCTTTGTCAGCATACTCTGATCTAAACAAATTTGTGTCTTTTTCACATCCCTTAACTAATGGTAAAATATATTTTACTGCCTGCTCTTCATCCACAGTCTCACAGGACAAGGATTTTTATCTTCATGGGGTTGTTGTTTTCATGACTGTCTCCAAACTAAGAGGAAAAACTTGTTAAATGAAGGTAAGTTAGGAGGGGCTTTAAATGTATACACAGCTGACCTAAGATATCTCAGACTAAGACCAAAAAAAAAAAAAAAAAAAGAAGAAGAAGAAGCAAATCTTACTGCAAACTGAATTCAGAATTCTTACTGTTGCACTTTTACCTGTTTATTGATTATCCTCAGATGAGATTGAAATAGGTAACCTCTTCTCCTATTTAGTTGTGGATGACAACAATCACTGGAAAGCTCCTGCATGGTTAGCTCAGTGGCAAGGTGGAGAATAATGCTAGTTTTTCCTTATAGCCTTTTGTTAAGGGGTGCTCAGGTTCATGTTACAAGTCCCCAAGACACACCTCCTATCATCAGTGGAGAGAGAGTTCATTCAAAACCAGTTCAGAAAGAGACAGAAGGGTCTCTTAGTGCCTCATATCTCCATCTCCTAATGTTCAGGCATCGAAGAGCTGCTAAAGTAAGAAAGGATAAGGAGGGGAAGCAATGAGACAATAAAGAAGGTGTTCTAGAACAGGCAGGGGTCTTTTCCCCCAAATGCAGTTGTTTCATTGTTTTGCTGCTTCAGCTCCTCCTCCTTCCTAGAAACAAAGTAGTACTTCCACCTCCTGCATCTGCATTTTCTTTTCAAACAACACGTTATTCTTCTGACATGATTGTTTGAAAGTTCTTTCTTAGAAGTTGAAGACAGGAGAGAGTGTTTACAAAGCAGTCTCCTTAGAAATTAGACTACAAAAAGAACTGAGTCCTTAGGGGACTCAGAAGAAAAGTTTGGAGAAGGGAGGAGCCATTGAAGACATCATTTTTTAAGAAACCAAATGGTTACACCTTACGTTTACCAAGTGTTTTCCAACCTGGCTGGCTCTGAGCCTCCATCTGTATCTCATTCAGATGCCTCTCTCAGATAAACCTTGCAGAGATCTCCAGACATGGAACCTTCTGACACCCTCTATTCCCGTTTTTTACATGTCAGTTGATAATTTGGTTGATTTCTCTATCCTTGGCACTGAAATAGTTCCAATTTTATCCATCAAGTCCTGCTTTCCTGCTTCATATATGTCTCAGAAGTTACTCCATGAGTCTACTTGTTACCATGGAAAAAATCAATATAATAGTCCCGGTTTTTGTGTATGATGAGGAAAGAATTGCCCGTATACACCCAGCAGTAACTAGCAAGCAGTTATGTTTATTGGAGATCATGGGAAGTTGTGCTCAGGGCAAATCTGTTCCATCCTAAGACAAAGCACTGACAGAAAAAGGTGCTGGGGTGACAGAAAACACTGCATGCAGGTCAAAGCACAGAAAAGTACCAACAGCAACAGAGCAACAAAAGCCTGGATTACTCGGGCTTTTGGAATTTAAAGGATATGCATTTCAGCTTAGGTGCTTCCCCTTGAATCTAGGTGTGATTGACACGAATAATTGACAGGCTGTGGAGTCATCTTAGGGACTCTCAATATGCATTCTTGTCCCAAAATTCAGTCTTATCTTACTAATATTTATGGCACGTAGTATATATTTACAAGCCTGTAATGAGGTGGGAATAGGGTGAAGGTGACTGGAAGGTCAAGCTAGGAGATCCAACAAGCATGTGCTCTTCAACTGACATCAGAGCATCAGAGATTCCCTGGAATTTTGTTATCTTACTTTCTATCCCTCTTAGGAAAATGGAAGCAGGAATAACTATAGGGGGTTGTTGAGAATTAAATGGAGGGAAGAGTTGACTTCTGCAGCTTCATTGTTTCTAACTGTACTACCCTCAAAGGGATGGGGCCATGGATCCCTTCGTAGATGGGTTTGACCCATGTGTGGCTCTGTCAGGAGGCTGGCAGATGGATGAATAAGGATGGAGTTGCTAATCTGTACCTCTGTGCCCTGGTGAGACTCCCTCTCCTGCCCTAGGAAGGATGCAGCATCCCACTTACACCCCATATCACTAGCCCAGGAAAGTGTGCCTGCTCTTTCTGACAGATTGTTCCTGAGCATCTGTGCATCTGTGTTACAATCCTCAGGGTATCTAGTTTTTCTCTCCATGGACCTGACTGACAACTTGTCTTTGATGCTTGAGAAATAAATTTTGAATTTTTTACAATAAATAGAATTTAGATATGAAGAAGGAAGATTTATTTTATTACTTCCATATAGTTAATATTTTCCAGACAACTAAGTTAGGTAGAAATATAGACAGTGAGAAAGGTAGTCAATGCAAAACATGAGAACACAATACAACTGTGGCTGGAAGAACATGTGTTGGAGGCCAGGCACAAGATACAGACAAAATGACCAGGCATACATGACTCCCTGAGAAATAAACAATAAATGAACATTGATATCAGCCACCCAGGTGGGTGGCCAGACCCCCCTGGTTTATCTCTTCCTAAGAAGGTCTTTTTTCTTTCCATGTATACTTTTATGTGATGTGATTCTTCATCAGCTCAACATCACCTAAACAGCTAAACTCACAATTTTACTGGTTCATCAAAGTATTGTCCCATGTTGTGCCCACCTTGTGGTTTTGTACCCACCTGGTGATTTTGCTCTATAAAACTTCCTCTGTAATAGCTAAAATGACTATACTGCTGAATGTATTAGTTATTGAGAAAGAACAGTTAATACTCATATGATTAGATCAATTTTATCTGTTATTCTAAACAACCGTGTTGAAGGTAACAATATGCAATATTGCAACCATTGTCAAGTTCCTATCATCCTGTTTTATAAACATATAATGCTACTGTTTTGGATTTACTGTTGTCGTTTGTTTGTCTCTTTTGCTTTTTGTCTTTCTTTTCTGTGTCTTTTTTCTCTTAAATAAAAAAATAAAAATTAAAAGTTAAAAATTAAAAAAAAAAAAAGCCAAAAACTTCCTCTGTAAAATAGGTCTGCCCCTCCTGTCTTTCAGGAGCTATTCCTAGTCTCCAGTAAATTTTCCTACTCTTAACCTCCGTTGTCCCTCAGAATTTATTCTTTAATTTTGGGGAACTCAGTACAAGAGACATCTGGTAGGTTGAGAGTTACATCAAGTAGAGGAGAGCTACTAAAGGGAAAAAGATCATTTTAGGCAGTAGTGTCACCAGTCACTTAGGCTTATATGCACAGCTTTGTTTGTTTGGTGCTAACCAAATCAAAGGAGGCCATATATTTAGGTTAAAAGGAAAAAGAATTTATTCAAAATTAGCCTGGAGAAGATGGAAGGTCTCTTTTGCCTCTCGTCACTGTCACTGTATGTGCAGGTGGGTAAGGGTCTTTGGTAAGGGGACAGAGAGGAGGGAAGCACAGAGAGACAGTGCAGGTCTCCACATTTTCTTTACCACTTCCAGCCATCTTTAGCTCATCCTCCCCTTTCTCTTATAAAGGAAAGTTGGCTCCAGTCCTCCTGCTGTCTGCATCTACATATTCTGTTCTTTCCTCCCTCCTGGCTGAGGAAAAGTGGGGGAAACAATTTATACCCTTGGCCTCAGGAAGCCACTTGTCTCTAAAGGGAAAAATAATAACTTTTGAAGTTTCATTTTGCAATGCTGGTTACAATAGAAGCTGTGACCTGCAAGAAACTGCAACATTCTTTCAAAAGTTTAGAAAAAAAGTAAGTTTTAAAGCCTCAAAACATTTTCTAGTCCAACAGTTCAGGATGGATAACAAAATTGTCGGTAAGATTTGTTAAGATTCTCTGATTTAAACTTCTCTCAGGTGCTTTACTTGTCATTATATGGGAATAGTATGTTTCATTTTTATCTGGTAACCATACCCTCCAGGACACGGATGCTTTCACATAAGTTCTTGAGAGCTGAGATAACACCTTCTTAATACTTTATATTACTCTAGAATTCACAGCACATAAATCACTTTACACCTGGAGATTTCAAGGTGTTAATGTTTCTTGGTTGGCAACTACCCATACTTTGTAAGCTGTGTGCTTATTCTTTCACTAAACAGGTTGTAACTTGCAAGGCACCACCTCTTAAACATGGATCCCAGTAGATACTCAAGCTAAAGGCCACTGCTACATTCTCCTGTGGGTTAGGGATGGCGTAGACTCATCAGTGGCTACAGGAACATGTGTAACAGACTGGAAGCTTCTTTCTCTTCTTTAGGCATCTCTCTCTGAGCCAATGGTACCACTTTCAGAAGTGAAAATTGGATTCTTTAGGAAAAATTCTGGCAAGATATGAATCTCATAAGTATGAATTTGAATTTCTCTGAATCTGCCTAAGAATTGTAAAGTAAAGAGGGAACAAGATTCAAAATCTATGGACATCTACAAAAAATTGAGTGGTAGTGTCTCCCCAAGAATCTTGAATTATAAACAGGAAGGATCCAACTTCTGACAGTTATATTTCTGCAACACCCTCATGGGTGGCACACAAGGTTTATGGGTCCCAGACAGCTGAGATGAGTAAATTCTCAAGGAGCTAGCAGATACAGCCTGGAGTTTTGAAATACAGGATACCAGACTTTTCAAGATGGCCAAGGAACAAATAGTGCACTCCAGATACAGAATGGAGTTGTGAAATACAGGATACCAGACTTTTTAAGATGGCCAAGAAACAAATAGTGCACTCCAGAAAGACAGAGAAAGATTTTTATTTGGCCAGCCTGGCTCAGAGAAGCTCGCACTTTGTAACTTCTGAGCCCCAAAGATAAGTGTCACAAAAGTAAATTTGTGGTGGGAAAAACAAGCTGAAACAAAGGCAGTTACTAAAAAATGACAGGTTTATAACTCTAGCCATCTGGCCCACCTCACTCAGATAGGGAATCTAACTTAAAATGAAGGGGGAGGGAGGTGAGGTTTGGTGCCACAAATTAGGGAGTGGTATTGGAGCGGGAGAGAGGAGGACCAGTACTTGTAGACTTTAGAGAATTGTGAAAATCTCTAATGTCATATCAGATTATGGCCCAGGCTGAAGGAGGGATCTGGGAATGTGTTTCCAGAGGGCAGAAACTATCACAATCCATGGAGACAGAGGATCACACTTTAAAATGTACCAGTTTCTTCTTCAGAGTCACAAGGGGCCTTGATGAAGAGGAGTTGATCTCGAAGTGTGCTTGGTGCCTGCTCATCCATCATGTGTGTTACTGGGCAAGGGAGGAATCTGCAGAAAGGCCAGAAGCTCTAGAGCAGGTTGAGTTCTGGGAAATCTGAAGAGAACCAGATAGGTGTCTATCTGAGAACAAAACCTAACTGAGCTGGAAGAAAATACTAAATTGTACAGAGCAGGGGAAATAAAAGGAAAGGAAATACATGGTTTACATGAAAGTGAGGTATGGGAATTGATATGTTCCTGCCCATGCATAATTTGCTGAATATTATGGTGGTGGTATAACATGGTGGAAGGCCAAACAGACAAACAACAATAACAAAAAAGTAAAACATCTTATCTTCCCAATGACCACTTCCTCCTCCTTCTCCCCTCATCCCTGAATACAACTTCCTCCTTCCCTTCCCCTGCACGCAAAAAAACTCCAGTCAGCTTCTAACATGTCACTAACCCCTCCCGCTCAAACTGCCTCTGACCAAAGTCCACATAAACCTCAGCTCCCTTTGTCTCAGGTCACAGGAGGAGCCCTGAAAGTTGTGCACTCCTTTCTGTGTCCTCAATAAAGGTTTCTTTTTCTTTTTGCCTCTCCATTGTGTTGAAAAAGCTAACTTTTTTTTTTTTTTTTTTTGCAGCACTGGGGATTGAACTCACAACCTCGCGCCTGCCAGGGCAGGCACTTAAGGCACTGAGCCAAACTCCTGGCCCTGGTTTTTCGAGGCAGGGTCGCACTATGTAGCTCAGACTGGCCTTACGCTCGCGTTGTAGCCCAAGCCGGCCTCCAACTCACAACGCTCCGCCTACCTCAGCCTCCCGAGTGCTGGGATTAAAGGCATGCGCCACCATGCCCGGCTAACATTTTGATACTGCAACTTGGATAGGCAGGGAGTGTGGCTCCTGAGGGTCACCCCCAGCCCTGAGGCCCCCCCACCTATGAACCACTCTCCTTCCCTCCTGGACCTGCCTATTTGCCATTGCTAACCTGCATCCAACATCGATCCGCCTCACTCCTCACAGGTGAGCCACTTCTCAGTTCAGGGTTTTCTGTCTCAGGTTCTCAGTCTCTCAATCTCAGAACTTCATGGGCCCACATCAATAAACCTCCTGCACATCCCATTGACAGGAGTAACTACCCTCATGCTCCTTGGGCAGTGCTCCTGCCCTTAAATCCTGAGGCAGGGCTTTACCCTTCTGGCTTTTGGGACCCCTCTCTCCATGCTCTCTGTGATGGCTGCTGAGAACAGGTGTTGGGGATTTCTCTCTGTCACACTCTCAAAATGAGTGATGACTTGTTTTGAAAAGTGTGACCCAGACGATTTTAGCTGTAGCTTTTGGCTCACCTCTAATTTGGTTACTATGGGGAATACTTCTTGCCATCCTCATAAAGACACACCACTTGTGTTCCTTGTTTATAATCTTGGCCCCCTTAATCTCTGGGAGACCATAAACCCAAAAACTGATCTTTTACTGCCAGGTGGCTTGGCTGACATACAAACTTGACAACAGCAGCCAATGGCTTGAGGGTGGATCTTTCGACCCCTCTGTTCTTTAAGATTTAGATAACTTTTGTCATCACAACAGCAAATGGGCAGAGGCCCCTTATGTTCAGGCATTTTTTAGTCTGAATACATGTCAATCTCTTACTCAGTCATGAAAGGTTGGCCCAAGTACTTCTGGCCCAGATTACCTTACCATATTCTCTCCCTTCCTTGTCACTGGGCCCTTTAGACAATGTGCTTCCTGTCTTTATTCCCCCTGCCCCATATCCCCAAGCCCAAACTCCTTGGCCTTCTTGATCAGAAGTCTCTAAGCTTCCTGTCTCACCCTCTTCCCTTTCCCCACACCCAACAGCCTCTAGCTCTTTCTCTACTTACTTCTCCCACTCTCAGACTCCTCAGTCTTCTCAACCTGAACCATCTATCCCACCTGATGGCTCCTTTTCTTCTTCCTCCTCCTCAGCTCCCTCATTGCCATTTCCTGCCCTGCTTCTCACACTCCATCTCACATATCTTAGCCACCTAGTAAACCACATGGTATTCAACTGCCATCTTGTGACCCCATACCATGTGGTCCTCATCAACCATCTTGCTGCAGGTCACATGGAGAGTTGCCACCATCTTTCAGACTCCCACCATGTGACAGTGCACCACCATCTTGTTATAGGCCACATGGTAAATGGTCACCATCTTGTGGTCTCTCATCATGTGATCAGCAGCAGCCATCTTATTGAAGGTCACATGATGACCCATCACCATCTTTTGTTCCCTCATTATGTGACCAACAACAGTCATCTTGTTGCAGGACACACACCTGGTCACTATCTTGTGATTCCTTTTCACATGGTGTCAAGTGACCATCTTATGGTCACTCACCCTGCAACTGCTGGGTGATTGGCTGCCCAGTGGCCATTTACATCTTCCTCTCAACAGTCTTCTCAGCCCCAATCCTTACTCCCACTTTAGGAACAGGCAAATCCAAAGGGACTAGTTCATATCCATGTTCCCTTTTCCCTTGCTGACCTATCCCAGATTAACAATGTCAGGTTCCTTTTCTGCTGACCCACAAACTTGTATTAAAGAGTTTGAATTTTTAACTAATTTTTATGACTTACATTTCAAGGATGTTTATGTGATTCTAAACACCACCCTCACCTCACAACAGAGGTCTCAATTATGGCAAGTGGCTTGAGAGGAAGTTGACCATAGTCACAGGGCAAATACTGCTAAAAATGATCCTGGGCCTGTTATGGTCCCTGAACAGGACCCTAACTAGAATTATCAAAATGGAGACGACTCTTATGAAGTACATAGGATGATTGAATGTGTAATTGTGGGCCTTCACAAAATAGCTCAAAACACACTAACTACAACAAGCTTTTAGAACAGGTCCAAGAGGCTAATTAAAACCCTCACACAGCTTCGGAACACCCTAATTAAGTTTACTAATGTAGACTCAGATGGTCATGAAGGGACAATTGTTATTAATTCCTGTTTTTTTTTCCCAGTCTGCCCCTGACATTTGGGCAAAGCTATAAAAGGCTGAACTTGGCCCTCAAACCCCACAGTGGGATCTCCTTAATATAACCTTTTGTGTTTTTAACAATAAAAATAGAAAACAAAAAGAGAAACAAGAGTCACAGAAGAAGAAACTTGCTAAATATAAAACTGATCTCTTAGCAGTGACACTTGGGGCTCTGAAAAAAGGTAAACAACGTGGAGCTTCCTGAGTTCCTCTCAGAGCATGCTTCAAGTGCAGCAAAGAAGGGCACTGGGCATGAGAATGCCCCAACCCACCACCTCCACCAGGGCCTTACTCCCTCTGCAACCTCAGGGGTCATTGGAAGTGCAACTATTCTAGCTGCCAGAGAGCAGGTAAGCCATCCACCAATTCCTTGCCCTCACAGGAGATCGCACCACTGGACTCATTGTTGGCTGGTCTTCTTGGACTTGCTGCTGAAGAAGATTGATGGGGTTCAGGGTTGGAGTATCCTTGTTGGAGCCCCAAGTCTCAGTGGAGATCTCAGGAAAGAAACTCTCTTTACTCGCAGACACAGGAGCAACATACAGTGTTCTTCCTGAGATTTCAGGCCACTGTACTAGATCCACAGTCTCCATAGTGGGTGTTAGTGGACAACCTACACAGCCTCTTCAAACTGAACCCATCCCCTGCAGGTTCCAAACTCTCTTCTTCACCCATAGCTTTCTAGTGATACAAACATGTCCCCTACCCATTTTGGGTAGGGATTGTCTCCAAGGCTTAACTTCTCCACTACCTTCTGCCTCCCCATGGCTCTCATTCTCCAAATGCCATCACAGCACGCCACCAACCCCTCTCCTTCCCTCCTTTCTTCCCTCATTGATACCATAGTCTGGGACACCTTCAACCCCTCCTGTGCTACCCATGCTATGCCTATATTAATCTGCCTCAAAGATTCTTCAGTCTTCCCTTGCATTCCCCAATACCTTTTAGCTCCCAAACATAAATGGGGGTTTAAACCTATAATGAAGCACCTTCTGGACAATGTTTTTCTCAGACCTGCCCTACTCTACAATACTCCCATTCTCTTGGTACTGAAGCTTAATGGTTCCTATTGCCTGGTACAAGACATTAGGGTAATCAACAATGCTGTTACCCAAATCCACCCAGTGGTGCCAAACCATTACATTATGCTCTCTCATATTCCTCTCTCCACCACTCACTTCATAGTCCTAGATCTTAAAGATGCCTTTTTCACCACCTCCTTACACCTTGATTGTCAGGACTTCTTTGCTTTTACATGAACTGACCTGGACACTCTCAAATCTCAACAACTCACCTGGACAGTGCTACCTTGGGCATTCAGAGATAGTCCTCATTTCTTTAGCCAGGCCCTTGCTGCTGAGCTTACAGTTCTTGACCTCAAACTTAGCACTCTCCTTCAATAGGTTGATGTTCTTCTGTGTTCTCCCTCCCACACTCTAGCCATACAATATATGGCTACTCTTCTCAATTTTCTCTCCAACCAGGGGTACAGAGTCTCTCCTGCTAAAGTTCAAGTAGCTTTCCCAAAGGTCAAATATTGGGGACTCACTCTCACTCCTACAACTTATTCTGACACCACAGATCATAAGGCAATCCTCTGGTATCTCCAAATGCCCACAACCAAACAATAGGTCCTATCCTTTCTTCATTTAGCTAACTTCTTTTGTCTCTGAATTCCATCACCCAACGTTAACGCACCTCTCATCAGATAGTGGTTCAGCCTTTATTTCTCAAATGACTCAACAGATATCCTCCAGCTTACGCATCACTTGGCACCCACGCATTCCATACCATGCACAATTCTCAGGAAAAGTAGAAAAAGCAAATTGCTTCATAAGAATGCACATCGCAAGACTCATTTTAGAACTATACCAAACCAGACCTCAACTTCTTCTCTTAGCTCTAGCCCAGCTCAGAGCACTTCCTTGGACTCCTACCTTTCTAAGCCCTTTTGAACTCATGTATGGTCAACCATTCCTACTCCACAATCTTCCTACCTTCAAAAATCTCCCTTCTCTTGCTGATTATATCCCAATTCTCTCCTTACTCTGACACCTGTTATGGCAACATGCTGATCTCTGTCTCTCCCAATCCTCTCATGGGACCATGCCAGATCCTCTCATATCCCTGGGAGACCTAATTTATCTCAAATCTTCCAAGCCCACAGGGCTACAACCAAAGTGGAGCAGCCCCCACCTGGTCTTTCTCACAACTCTGATGGTGATCAAGGTCACTGAACTACCATCCTGATTCCATGTCACTCAGGCCAAACAGTGCCCTCCTAACCCTGGTACTCTTTACTCCAAACATTCTGAGTAGTCATCATATATATTGTCTCCCATCTATTTCCACCTCACCAGGGACCCACAACCACAGCCTTCAAGCTGACTCATGATTTGTTATCCTATCTGGTTCCTAATCCCCAAGTTCCTTACAGTTATTCTTTTCACTATAGAATTCTGGACCATCTTTCCCAAGGACTACCATATTATATAAAAAATACTTTCATACTGTTCTACATAAAAACTATCTTAGTTCTCTCCACCCTCAACTGTCTAGCTAAACATGAGATCCCTCTGGATCTGGGCTCTCCTCTCACTCTTTTTTTTTTTTTTTTTTTTAACCGGGAATTGAACTTGCAACTTCATGCCTGCCAGGCAGGCACTTATGCCACTGAGCAAAATCCCCAGCATCTCCTCTCACTTACTATGACACAGTCACAGTCCTCCCCACCCCCAGTCTGTAATTTCCCAAATGTCTCAAACATGATTCAACTGTTGAGCTTTACATTTCTCATGCTTCCCACTCTCTACAGCCTAACCCCTAGATCGGTGTCAAGTCTTGCCTTTTGCCTTATCAGTCAGGGGAATAATTGCCTTCCATAACTTCACCCCTCCCAATTCCACACTCATCTTTCAGATTCCCTACTGTTGTTTTAGACCTTATACCCAAACCTGGAATAAGGGACAAGCTGACTGAAATGGATTAATTTGCCAGTCATCTGGTGGCATCTGCTGTCATGAACATGGCCTGGTTATAACCCCTTCACCCCCCATGATGCACCAACAGCAGTGTGTCAATCCCTACTGATTTCATGTTAACAAGTGGGAATGTGAAACCATTGGCAAACATGCAACAGGAAGGATTTGGAAATGTTCAGACCCTTTCACCTCAGCCATAACAAGTCATGGCGGGGGGTGGGGGGGAATGGTGGAGAACAGGTAAGATTCACAATCAAAAATGCATCACATCCACAATATCTCACAGGAAAACCTTGGGGACTTGATTTCTACAATTATCATTGGTATGACCTAGCTAGTCCAACACAAGGTAATTTCTTCACTGTATGGGTAATATCCATAACCCCTTCCCCATCACCAACATCTGAGTAATACCTACCTCACCACCACAAGTAATCCTACACCAAATGCAAATCATTCCCCAACTTCTGTCACAAGCATATGATACCTTATCACAATCCACAAATCTTACAGCATGCTGGCTCTGGGTCCCATATGACAAAATGTTTATATAGTTGCCCCTACATACTGGAATGCCTCTTACATATCCCATCCACAAAATCTAGCCATAGTGGATTCTCTATCTATGGTCCTCATGACAGGCCAATTGACCTCACCTGCTCAGTATCTTTGTCTCAAAATTCTCTCCAAATGGGGGGCCTACTCAGTTGCACTCATAACATCATCTCCAATCAAAACCTGGCCATCTGCCTACCCCAGGGCTGGTTTATAGGTTGTCAAACAGGGGTCTGTACTTGTCTTCCTCCCAAATGGACAGGGTCTTGTACCCTAATCCTTCTAGTTCAAGCCCTAACAGTAAACTCTCAGGATGTCATGGAAACCTCTTTTGTATCCCAACTGTATGATACACACTTCACCCAGGAAACAAGGGCTGTCCACATTCCAGTTCTTGTTGGTGTGGGTATTCTCTCTCTACTCAGAGAGGGCCTTGGGGGAAGGAGAATAGTCATGACAGTGCATCTCTATCATCAACTCTTCCTGTAGCTTCACCAGCAGATACAAGACATAATCACCTCCATCCACTCAGTCCAAAACCAAATAAACAGCCTTGTGGCAGTCACTCTCCAAAACTGATCAGCCCTAGATGTCCTTACAGTAAAAGAGGGAGGTACCTGTCCTATGCTGAGAGAAGAATGTTGTTTCTTTATAAACGAGTCACGAATCATCATGGACAAGGTAAAAAGTCTCTACAACCACCTTGACAAAAAGTACCAAAAACTAGGCTACAGATATTCTTTCTCCTATCGTGGTCCTGGTAAAATGACACATTTGAATCATGAGCTCCTTTCCTTCTACCTCTTCTGGGTCCTTTAATTATGATAATGACCTGCCTCCTCATAGCACCTTGTCTTTTTAAACTTTTTTCTAGATTTTTCCAATCTAGCATGCAAGCCTTCAATGATGAACTCCTTGTCCTGGCTGAAATACGTGGCATCAGCTTCTACATGGGCATCAACCATCATCCTGTCAACCTTCCTAACCTCAAACACAATGACTGAAGCAGTCTGAGATAATCATTGCCTTTCTTAACAACAAAAAGATGGGAATGATAGGTTCCTGTCTGAGCATAAATTGCTGAATATTATGGTGGTGGTCTAATATGGCAGAAGGCAAAAAGATAAAACAAAAAACAAAACAAAAAAACCTCCCACAAAAACCACTTCCTCCTCCCTCTTCCTTCACCCAGGAATACAACTTCCTCATTCCCTTCCCCTGTGTATGAAGAAAACTCCAAACAGCTTCTAATGCATCACTAACCCCTGCCTCTCAAACTCCACCTCTGGTCAAAATCCATATAACCCCAGATCCCTTTGTCTCAGGTCAGTAGAGGAGCCCTGAGAGTTGTGCATTCCTCTCTGCAGCCTCAGTAAAGGCTTCTTTTTCTTTCTGCCTATCTGTTGCACTGGAAAACCTAAGAGCAATCACAGAAGTGAGCCTAACAAAAAACCCAGCCTTGTGATTTTTGCCTATGATGGACTAAATGACTTGAGGCTTACCTTTCCTTCACAAGTTGAACATGCTAAGACTTAGAAGTGACCTCTACATGTTCTTCAACAGATAGACAGATGTGTGTTATTTATACACAATGGAGTACTATAATTCAGCCATTAAAGTAGGATAAACTTGAGTCATTTATGGAAAATGGATATACTCTGAGATGATGACCATGTGAAATATCAGACACACAAATTTAAACATTGCTCCCTAGTTATTTTATTTTATTTTATTGTACCAGGAGTCAAACTCAAGACCTAGTGCTTGCCAGGCAGACACTGTGCCACTGAGGTATTTTCCCAGCTGACAAGCTTAAATATTGCATGATTTCTCTTACATGAGAAACCTAAAATATAAATAAACTGAAAAATAAAAGATAGCTAATAAGAAGTAGGGAAACAGATCTTTCTCAAATGGGAAGGAGATTAAAAAATAGAAAGAAGGGAGTGAGGGGAAGGAGATGAAAAAAGAATTGAGATGCTTTATGTACATTAACATCCCACAAGGAAATATAATCTTTATGTAATGGAAACATATACTAATAAAAAATAAAAATGGGGGGGGCGGGACAGTCAGGATAAACTACCCATAAGGTGAATAGGAGAATCTCTATGACTTTCTCACTTTCTTGACAATTTTCTGCTATGTGTAGGGAAATAAAACTCAAAAATAAAAAATAAAAAATGAGCAGTTTCTAGCTAAGCTCAGGCAGAAGGGATCAGAATTCTAGGCTGTTGTGGTGGCTGGATCTTAAGAGGCAAGTCCCCCAAAATGGGGTGTGCATACTACAAAAGTCAGTCTATCCACATTATAGCCAAACTACTAAAAAACAAGCAAACAAACAAAAAAAGGAAAACAAGAGTAAGGAGTAAATATTAATGCCCAAGGGATTAAGAAAAATAAAAGCACCACATACTGGCAAATAAAATTGGATGACTTCTCACTGGAAATGATGGTGATGAGAGCACCTCTTCTAAAGTGGTAACCTTAGATC
>RJWM01007953.1:0-75252 GCA_004363535.1 Dasyprocta punctata | reverse complement strand
GGAGGGAGGGAAAATACCCAACAAGAAGGAAATAGTCTGTTGCAAGTGAAAAAATACCATCAAAGATTCTAAATAATGACTGGAGGGAATTCATGCTTCTTTGAATATCTGAACGCAGTCTCATATTTTAAAAGTAAAGGAAAAGGAAGAACATGGGTACCTGAATCTCAGTAATAATGATGTGTCACCATCATTTATGTCCCTGTCCACGACAGATTTTATGAGTCATTAACAAGTTAAAATAAGGTGATGTCGTTTCTACTTGATTTTTTCCTTTGCCCGCACAAATCAGATCATTTATTTTCCTTGAAGCCAACTTTCTTTCTTGACTGACCTATTTCTGCCAACTAGATGACTATATAAAGCAGTAGAGTCTCTGTCTTTCTCCACCCCAAGTCCCAGTGTGCAGTTAGTCACCTAATCTTTCACTAGGAGGCCTCCTGGGCCACCCATCCCCACACCACACCTCACCCAGAAGGATGCTGCCATATCTTTTGCCTCACTCAGCTGCTGCTTCTAACGTAATCCTCTTTCACAAAAATAATGTTTGTATGTGAGTCTCCCATACAGAAACTTCCAGTGGCTCCTTATACAACAGGTCAAAAGTCAAGAACACTTCAAAACACAGTGCACTTTCTCTGAAATGTTGCCACTCTTTACCTAAACTACTCATCAAACTAGTGCTTCTTCTGTCCAAAACTTTCCATGCTCATTTCCTCACATGATCTTTTGCAAAGAGACTTTTGCTGGGGAAAAAGGTACTCAGAAACAAGGCGGTTGAATTTATTAAGCATGATCTCCTGACTCCCTTCACTGTGAGGAAAGTGGTTCCTCAGAGTGGGGCTGAAGCTCCATGCAAATGGTCAATCCTGTCTTTAGCCTATGCCATCAAGTACCGGCTCAACAACCTCAGCATTTATCTGCACTATTCTTTTGAAACTTCACATATGTCATGGCCCAACATTGTTATGTATGTGTATATATACACGTCAGCATAAAGGGCCAAGTGTAGATTGTTAAATATGTATTTATATTAGATACTCATATATATATATATATAATTATCATATATGTGAATAGATGATTAAAAATTGTTACATATGATTTCAATTAAGTAATATTTATGACTAAAATAAGACGTAGCATAATTATATACTCATACCATATGGCACATTATAATTAATAATAATTTAAAGTTAGTAGCTTATGTGCTGATAGATGACATATTATTTATATTATATCTTCTCTATATAATTATACTTCTGTATAATTTATAATTTAGTAGACATATACTCATATAAGAAATATGTATATTTATAGCAGACAGATTATTGTTTTTCCTTACCAGGTCGTAAATGTTATATCTTAATATTTTCTGTGCAACAAGTACAAGACTTTAAAAACAGTAAGCAAGTTATAATAGTAGCATAAGGAACAAAAGGAGAAACAATGAAAGCAAACTGCAACTATTCATGTCTGTGTGAGAGTATTAAATAATTCCCCACCTCTTGCTTGTTTAGCCCATCAGTCTAATGACCTAGGACACCCATGATCTAGGATACCCATTCTAATGATCTAATGGTCTAGGAGACTTGACTAGGACCAAAAGCAAGCCACTGGGAAAAAGTAGAGAAGCTGAAATAATATTCAAGTGACCTCTCTGTCCTAGTAGAGAAGGGATAAACAGGAAAAGAGCATTTAGAACAACTGAAAGTTAAATTAGGATGATGCTCTCATAGAGTTCATATTTTTACCATGTAAGATTTATTTTGAAATGAAGAACAACAGTTGAAAAGAACAAGAGGAGGGCCGGGATTTGGCTCAGTGGCTTAAGCGCCTGTCTGTCTGGCACAAGGTTGTGAGTTCAATCCCCGGTGCTGCAAAAAAAGAAAGAAAGAAAGAAAGAAAGAAAAGAAAAGAACAAGAGGGTTGAACCAAAAACTCAGAAAAACAAACAAAAATTAGTCTTACAATCCACTAATGAAACTTAGAGCACATTTTTAAGGGTTAAAACATTTTTATCTAAATGAAAAAGTTGAAAATAAACCAAGCCTTAAAAAACAGAATAGCAATATCAGTTATAGCCCACCCAGTGATAAAATAATTACTATACAACAATTTAAAATGTAGATTTTGATTTTTTAAAAAAGCAGTATACGTCTATTTAAATTTTTCTCCTTATTATTATTTTTTTAATTTTATTTTAAAGAGGATAAAACCAAGGAAAATAAAACAGAATAAAACCAATCAAGACAAACCAGTGTAAGTGATACAGGACTTCAAAACAATACAAAATCAACAATAGTTACCATAATGCCTCTTGTTGTCTTCAAAATAGCTGCAGATACCTTCAGACGTAGTAAAAATCAAACAGAACAGAATAGAACCAATAAAAACAAGACAATGAATGCAATAAAGGACTCCAAAACAAGACAGTAGTAAATCCAAAAAAGCTACCATAATATGTCTTGCTATCTTTGGAATAGCTACTCATGCCATCTGATATAACAAAATCAAACAAAACAAAACAGAACAAAACCCAACCCCACAAAACAATGAAAATGATACCGGACTTCAAAACAAAACAACAGGGAATCAACAATGGCTACCACTCTCAGAAGGAGATCTGCCCCAGAGTCCACACTTCATACCACTATCCTCTGAACAAATGATCAGACCACTGGCCCTAGACCTGCGAGGTCAGTGAAACAACAAAACACCACAGTCATCAAATTGCATTCACCTCAATAGCTACCATGGCATCTTGTGTTTCTCCAGATCAGTCGGTCGCTTATGATGGGCCAGGGAGATTGGCTTTTCTTGTTTGTCAGCCCATGTGCTGCAAGAGTCTGGGGTCTGGCTGTCCCCTTGCTGGCGGCTGCCCACACATGGCACTGGTTTGCAGGGAGGGCTTGCTTCCTGGAGAGTCCTTGTTCTCTCCACCTACAGTCCACAAATTGTGCTGTTTTGCTCTTTATGTTTTTAATATATATGTATGATGCTGCTTCCATCTACTAGTTGTGTGGCCTTAGGGTGTCACTACTTTTCCCCACACTTTGATTTCCTCCAGGGTCATGGAGATCTCATCATCACAGCTGTCTGAGTTTACATTCTGGTTCTGCCACCTTCTAACTCTTTGACTATGAAAGAAAGATAAACCTCTCTAGGCCTAAGTTCCTTACCTATAAAATAAAAATAATGATAGCGTATCTTCTTCATCAAGTATTAGGAATAAATAAGTGAATTAAATGACAACAGACTATTCAGTACTGTGTAACTAACTGTTAACAAGCTCTGAAACTTTCCTTTAACCCTAAATTTTTTTCTTCAATATTGGGGATTGAACCCAGGACCTTTGTACATCCCTAATCCTTTCTTACTTTTTACTTTGAGGCAGGATCTCACTAAATTGTTACATTGCCCAGGCTGTCAGACTAGCAGTCGTGCCTCAGTCTTCCAGAGTACTGGTATTACAGGCATACATCACTGTGGCTAGCTTAATCCTAAAATTTTTGATGGATTTTACTTACTGAATGGGGTTATTGTATTTGGATAGTTTGATCAAAAATTGTATTTTCAGTTTTAACTTAAAAATTGAGAAGACTATCCTTGTTTCTGTTGGTAAAGAGATCAAAATTTAGAATTTAAGAATAAGGCCTAGTACATGAACCAAGTGACACTGGAGTACTTCCATTCACTTTGAGATAAGTTACCTAAACAAAAGCAAAAAGACTTTAAAAAAATGATCACCCTCAATGATTGACCATACAAACCTAAAGTTTTGAAAATATAATCACCCTAAAAGTAACTTACTGGACAAATCAGAAGATTTAGTTCAGTTATGAATCAGAATATTCTTTTTACTGTGACTTCACACCTTGGAGAAATGGTCTTAGTTCCATAAAGCTACATACTCATGAAAACCAATTCTCTGGCAGATCAATAAGATAAAGAAATGATTTTACATGTGTAAGTATCACCGATACTTTAGGCCACCATCACTCGTATGACATGCTACAATAGCTTCAAAATAGCTAATTTGTTAATCAGATATTTTAGTTTTATTAACTCTGAGAGATGAAATAAAGACCCTCCATGTAAATTTTTTCATACATTATATTATTTCCCCTAAGCAACAGCTATAGCAGGAGATACGGTGATTGGTTTCATTTTCCTTTGCTGAATAGGACTTCCAGAACTTCACTAGATGATTAAACAAAAAAGAAAATAGGATATTTTAGAAGACCTAGAAACAATCAAATATTTGCTACAGCAAAGATACAATATTTTACGGAAAACATTCTTTTAGTCCTAAAAGATACAGCGATTTGTCTTTGGTACTTTGACTCCCTTCTCCCCACACTGCCTCCTGCCATAAACACACACACACACACACACACACACACACACACACACACACACACGAGTTTTAATGGCTGGACAAGAAAAAGAAAGTCAAAAATAAAGGCGAAGGTGTTATCCCAACCCTAACTGTATGCATTACTCCAGACAGGGGCTGGAGGCAAAACAACACTGCAGTTTATCAAATGTGAGACTTCATAACAGGTGAACCAAGAGGCTTCCCACAGCCGAGGAGATCACTGGGAAATTACTAGAATCTCAGTGTGCATGGTGAGCTTCTGGCTACTTTAATTTTCCTCAGCACCTCTTTTTCTCTGTGCACAGAAACCTTTAATAAAGAGCAACAACACCATATGCACTTCAAACATGCACTGATAAAAATAAATTTTAAAAAGCAAAGAACATAGTACTAAAACTCTATTCTGTCATCCGGCTCTTCTCTTTGTAGTCAGTTCAAAAACAAGATGGGAAATTCTACTTACTACTTTTTCGTTTTTCTCAAAATATTAGCATGAAAAAAGAGAAAAAGCGAATTTTCTCCAGGTTCTCAGAAGGGCCAGCAGTGACTGTTGTGGTAAATTACTGGATGGAAAAAATACATGCTGTGGCTGACAATCTCCAACAAAGCCACAGAAAGTTTTTCCCCTCAAGAGAAATCACAGGGGAATATGAGTAGATTATAGAGCACAAAAGATCCTGCAACCATGAAAATGATTCAAGCATCAAAACAAGTGACACGACAATACAGTTGGTGAAAGCTTTAGAATCTACTCTTGATTCTGAAAAATGTCATAAATGAGCTGTAGTGTAACAGAGTTATGTCTCCACCAATGGAGCACAGCTTTCCAAGAATCAAACTGCAAAAACCCTACTACTATGATGCTCTGCATTTCTAACATGACACTCTCTCTGATACTAAGAAACGACTACATCACAAACTCCCTTACCAGAAATCTCTAAGGCTTATGCTTAGACAAAAATGAACACAGTTTATATCAGTGTAAGCTAATTGGGAAAGAGGATTTCTAGCCAAAGTGAAGCCAGATAAAGACCAAAAGTATTGGAAGTAACGTATGAGATCTCACTACCCAGACATATGGACCAAGAAAAATTCATTTTTACTGGGTAAAGATAATGGGATCATAAGAAGACACAAAAGATTCACTGACTACCATGTGTGAAGTCAGTTGCTAGTCAGACTGTATGAACAGATCGCAAAGAAATTGCAGTGTGTTTGTTTTTCATCCATAAAGAAAGAGATTCTGCTACATAAGACAGTGCCAGTGTTTCACAGACATGCCTATATTTCAATCCACCTCTGTTGTTTTTTAGGTATGTGGCCTTGAGCAAGATGTCCAATCCCTTAGTTCTTAATCAGTTTTCTTATCTAATTTTGTCTGACACAGTTATAATAAGAATCAAATGAGATAATCAAATGAGAATATTGTGGCTGTCACCTAGTATGTATTAGCCTCATAACTGTTTGCTTCTTCCTTCCTTCTTTTCTATTTTGGATGCATTCTTTCCCAAATCATGAAATAAAAGTCATTCTAATATTCTTATAGGATTTTCAACGGTGTCTCTCAGTGAGAGATAGACTTCAGCAATCAGATACTTGGTAAGATGGAAGCTTGACTTTAAAGAAAGTTGCACAAATTCCCCACAGTGAAAAAGTAAGGAAAGAAGCTGCTAATTAGCAAGCAGTTCCATGATGTGTTGTGAGTTTCAAAAGCCAAGCAGCAAAGTCAGTACTGTTCTTGCTGTTGAGATATTCAGACTTCAGGAAGGACCACATTTCCCAGTAATTTAATATGAAAGACATAAATCATGACTGAAAACTCCCTGCATCAGTAATAGAGAGAAAAACCTACATTCTAGCAGAGTTTCCCTGATAAAAGGCAGGTTTTCATACATATGAGATGAGAAAAAACAATTATCAATCAAAGATAACCCCCTTGATACCTGTTTGAAGTGAAATTGGCCGTCAGTATGGGGGCTGGCAGGGTGCTGGATTGTCTCTACAATTTTAAGGAACTCATCATGAGATTCTGTCTTACAAAGTTTCAGCTGGATGTGATTTTTGAAACATTAATGATTTAATGCATGCCAGACAAAGAAAGAGAAAAAACGTCAAAAAATCAAAGACAGATACAACTGTATCATCAACATAAAAATGAAGGCTGACATCATAATGATAAAAAAAAAATCAGTCCAGAATAAAAGTATGCAAACTAAAATAATGGCTGGTGGGTAATCTTATGGTGTTTTGGAAGAGTACAACTGAAAATTGGTTTAAAAAATCAAAATAAAATAAAACCAGTGATTTGTAACATCTAATTGCCAGAGGATTGGGAGTTCACAGAGCAGAAAGTCAGAAGCTTGTGAAGAGCTTTTGTTATGCAGATAATATGCAATACTTATCTAAATTCACTCCCTAAATCAGGATTATCTGTAATTCCTCTGCACTGCAGTCTGTAGGGTATAGAAACTTAACCATATTAAACCACTAAGACCATCTGGGCTATTTGAGGATAAAACAAATTTTGGCCCCAATTCACCAATCCTGCAATGTCATTCAAGACCAGTGACATCTTGAGAACCTAATCTATCCGAATATGGATTCAGTGACTAGTCACTGAGCATCTGTTTTGCCCAGAAAATTGAGCTTTATAGAGAAAAGAAAGTTTAAAGTTTTAGCAACTACTAGACTGTAAAATTCTTACAAAACAGTTTCTTGAGAGCCGTGATTGAGTTTCATTAAATTCCTATAATCACAAGAATCTGTCCTCCGGTGGTTTCTTAATTAAAACTAAGTGGAAGCCTCAATGAAGCAGGAAAAAAAAAATGGGAGAGGGGGTTTAAAATGAAGAAAAGAAAAGGGAAAGAAAAGAAAGGAGGAAAAGAGGTAGAGAAATAGCAAAAAAAAAGTGACATGCCAATACTTAACATTGAAGTCTAGATGATGGCATGCATATACACATACATCTATGTCAGAAAATCACACAAAGTATGCTGAATTGGTTAGAGTAACACTCAATGGCTACTATAACAATTCCAAAATTTCAGTGACTTAACACAATAAAACTTCATGTCTTGTTCATGTCAAGTCATTGTCTATTTAGTGGCGCTCCTTGATAACTTTTCCTCAAATATAACTCAGAGAACTAAGCTGCTGCCATATTATAACTGTGCTATCTGGAACATACAAGTACCTAGGTCCTTAATAAACAAATAGAGAGAGTTTTTGATGGTCATTACTGGAAGTGACATAATTCCACCCAAATATCATTGGCCAGAACACAGTCACAAGCTCCCCCGAATAACTACAAGAGAGTCGGGGAGAGTGTAGTTTTTGCTTGCTTCCAAAAATAAGTAGATTGACATGCAACACTTGTCAGAAAGCAGCATATGATCTATAGAAACACAGAATAGGCTATGTAAGAAATATGGGACTTGAGAAGGAGGAAAAAAGATGTTTCAGGCAGAAGGAATGACATGAACAAAAGCTTAGAGGCATGTTTGCAGAAGGTACTTCAGGATGATGGATTAGATAGGTCTGGCTGGAACTTTCTCAGTACAGAAAGAACTGACCAAAGGAGTTCATTAATAGGTCCTAATACCAGCTAAAGTAATAAAGATTTAGGTAGTAAAACACCATTCTTCACAGCTACGAAGAATAAAGTATATTATGGGTGCCTGTTGTCTATCAACAAGAAGGAACAATTAGCAGCAGGAAACCAGACAGGCTACTTTTACAAAAACTGGATAATAGGCATAGTGTATTTGGACAAGTCCACCAAGCCCTTGTGTCTCAGGTGATTCATTTATAATATGAGGGAAACAATGGTTAATGCATAAGAAAGCCAGGACGACCATCTTGTAAAATATGTGAAAGAACAACAAAGCAACGCCAGAACAAGGGTAATGATGGCAGGATAGCAATTAGCATAAAATAAGGTAACAAGGATGGTGTTATAGAAATGAAAACAGCATAAAACCATAAAGGATAAATTGAGATTTGGAAACACAAAAACAGAGTAGATTTAGAGTCAAAAAGAACCAAAATATTACAAGTTTTTGATTCAGGTCATTGAGAGAATAGTAATATCACTAAAGGAAATAAGGAAGTTTGTTGAGGCACATTGAATGGGGAAGACAAGGAGTCTACTTGTGGACAAATCAATCTGAACCAGAGCAAGAAAGCAGTGCTCTGTACAGAGTAAGAGAGAACAAAACAAAGCTCAAAAATTTATGAAATTTAAAAATAAAAAAACAATATAAGGTAAAAGAAATGCAAATTTTGGAAGTGATTATCACTTAAGACCAATTTAGGATCAATCGCCATAAAGCTCAAACTATAAGTGAACACAATGATTATTTTCAGAGTTTTGAATTACTCTAATATAGATTTAAATTAATTTCAAGGAATGTTTTAAGTACATAGATTTATGTATCCCCTCCTTTTCTGAATACCCATAAGAATTAAAATCCAAAGTAATATCAGCATCTGAAGAAAAAAATTGTTTACAATGGAAAGGAAAAGCAGCTATTCAAATCTACTTGAGCAGCAGAAAACAAAAATAGTCTTCAGGCCTCTTCCCCAGCAAAATATTTCTGTTTCCATAAATAGCTCAACTGAGCTCCACTCAGTCCAATCCTTGGAGATTTCTAGGGCCCAGGAGACTTAGATTCCTCCTTCTCCATCACCTCTCAGTTCCATCCACTTTCCCTGGATGTTTTTCAGTTAGGCAGGTCCAGGCCTGCTGTTCCTCTGCTTTCTCTGGCTCTTGCCTTTATCCCTGACATGCTCCAGGGTGGGTTGGAGAGAAGAGAGAAGCTTCACAATGTGCGGTGAAGTTTCCACAACAGAGAAGCATCCCGGGTAGATCAGAAAAGAACTCTGTTATGGAGTCATTGGTTTCTGGAAATTGAAGTTGATGACAGATCTCTGTGATCTGATCCAAAGTACAAGTTTGAAAATGAGACCAAAGGAAAGAGAAAGGAAAAATAAAACAAGATAAATGAAATAGAAAAGAAATTTCACAGGGGGTTGCAAACTCTTGTTAAACATCCAAATTCTAAGCCACTCAACAAACAAAACTTTTTCCACAGCTATATGTGCCTCAGGCTTATTTTCTAATTCAACACTGTAATAGGATCAAGTAAGTAAAGCCTACAATCAAAAGCAAAGCACAATGCAAATTGATCTCTCACACCATAGCTAGTTCATCTAAGACATTTGCAAAAACTCT
The DNA here is from genome assembly GCA_004363535.1 of Dasyprocta punctata. NCBI lineage: Eukaryota > Metazoa > Chordata > Mammalia > Rodentia > Dasyproctidae > Dasyprocta > Dasyprocta punctata. The sequence continues at coordinate 65,638 of RJWM01007953.1, read as the reverse complement.
CTTTTCACTGACACTAAGTATTTCCTGTATGAGTCCTTAGTACCAAGCTGTGAAATGACTGTAAGAACTTGTAATCTAAGGAGAGTAAAAGAAACTGAGCACATCTTGACAGAACACTTAGCACAGTGCCTGCTACAGGTTAGGCACTTCCCTGCTCCATCTTATAAATAAAACAGGAAAAGGAACAGCTTGCCCTAAAACACATATATTCCAAAGAGAGGTCCACTCTGCCGTTGTTCGAGCAGCCGCTGTGTGAGGTTTCTGGAAGAAGCATTGCTGTGGATGGCACATGCCCAGTGAAGGATTTGGACTAAAGCATGACTTATCTTGGCTAAATCATAAGGCATACTGAGCAGGTCCTGCCAGGACTAAAATGAGGATGAGGTGTCTTCACAGTGGTCTGTAGTAGACTAAGCCAGAGTGGCTGAATCCAAGTCATGTCAGGGTAGGTAAGACAGAGTTACAGTCAAAGAGATAAATCACAGAGCAATACCGAGTCCAAAGACAGGGATATTGCTGCTGTTGGCAGATGAATCCAAGACTGAGCACCAGACAGAAACTGAAACATAACCAGGCAGGTTGGAAACAAAGTGATGAGTGCTCTGGGATATGCCTGAGAGGACCACTGGGATATAGCAGGTCCCCATTTTTCAGGGGGCACAAAGGTGCAGGATCAGGGCAGATATAAAAGGAATGTTTGTCTGCTGCTGCACCTGTCACTTAACCTGCTGGAACCCCTCAAGCCTCATTTAACCTAAGACATTGCTCTTTCAATAAATGTTTATCACAACTCGTCAAACAAGTGATTCCTATAATGTACTGCATTTCCAAGAGAACCTAGGTACATAGAATGTCACAACTCAAGAACATTTGAGACATTTGGACAAAAGGTTGGAAATATTTTTCTATAAAGGACCAAATTGGTTTCACACGCAAGAGACAAAAATTAAAGATGTTATATAGGTATTAATGAAGAAGAGAAAAAAATAAATTTCCATAAAATTTTTCTGGATAAAATTCTAAATATAGCATAATCTAACTATAGTTCTGTTTTTGTAATACAAGACTACAAAGGAAATAAATGAAATTCTTTAAGAAGGAGATAAGATTTCACTTATTTGAGGTTCAAAGTTAGTTCTCAAATCAATCATAAATTCTGTAAATTCATTTCTTAGTTATTGTTGCCACGCATAAAAAGGTAGGAGCTGGATTGGATCTGTGGGCTGTACCTTCCCTACTCAAGATTTAGACTAACCTGTCTATTTTATGTATCACAAATCTGATTTTCAGAGATTTAAGGATTGTTCAAAGTCACAGAACTTGAAGAAATAGGGCAAACACCTAATCCCAGCTGAGCAATCATGTGTCCTGACTCCAGGACAATTCAGGCAACATTAGAATTTCAGGTTGACTATATTTATTCATTTTATGGGATCAGATGTCAGTCTCCAGGGATTTGTTCTACCATTGTAAACATATTGCTTCAACGATGGTGTTTTCAGGTAAGATTAGCACTTAAATCAGTGGATTTTGAATAAAAATGTATTACCCTCTATCGTGTGGGTGGAACTCATCCAGTCAGTTCAAGGCCTCAGTGTAACAGAGTGACCATCTTCAATCAAGAAATTCTGCCAGCAAACAGACTTCAGATCTGAATTGTAGCATAACCTAGGCTCTTTCCTGAGTCTCCAGCTTGATGGTTTTTGAACTGTAACATGATTTTATCCCTGATCTCCAACCTGGCAACCAACCCTATGGATTTCGAACTTACAATCTCTATGGTTAGGTGAGTCAATTCCTTTCAAAAAAAATCTTGTCTCTGACACATACAGTTGCCCTAGTGAGCCTTGAACAAGGCCTAGACCAAGGTATTCATTTCATGTATAGTGCTATAAAAGACTCTAAACACACACACACACACACACACACATTTATGGTCATTCTGTGGTAGTATGATTTGGCAATCACATGTTTCCTGAAGATCCGTGAGCTGCAGGCTTGGTCCCCAGACAGCCACACTATTGGGAGGTGATAGAATCTTTCAAAGTTGGGGCCCAGTAGAAGGAAGTTAGGTCACTGTGGGCATGAAATTGAAGAAGATGTGACACAGTCCCTTCTCTCTCCCTCTGCTTTCTGCCTACCATCAGGTGAGAAGCCTTGCTCCACCAAATGGCCCCCATCATGAAGCTCTGCCTCACCACAGACCCAAAAGCAACAGAGCCAGCCAGTCATGGACTAAAACTAAAGCTGTGAACCAAAATAAGTCTTTCCACCTTATAAATTGATTATCTCAGGTATTTTGTCATAGCAATTGAAAGTTGACCAATACATATGATAACAACCATGTGAAGATATAACTAAATCTGTTATAAAGCCATAATGCTTAATATATATCATTCATATTTTAAATACCTACCAGATAGGTACTGGGAGTGAGTCCACAAAATAGTTTTCACTGTCTTTTTTCATTGTTCATATGCTAATAAGAGAAACCAAGCAAAAAAAATAAGTATTAATAGACCAAAAATAAATGAAAATTGACAAATGGGCTTGGTAAAAATAAAAAGGGTACTGGACTGGAATAGTAAGGGAGACCAAGAAAGCTCCATCAGGGCTCAGGTCTAAAGAGTCAGGAGTTCTTCAGTGAAATTTCAAGAAGGGCAAAGCTGAAGCTGAGGAGCATGAACAAATAGCCCTGAAATGAAAAGCGATGTGGTCTCATCACAGACCTGGAAGACCAATGGACAGCGGGAGGACTGTACACAATAAAGTCTGAAACAGAAAACAGAAATTTGGCTCCAGAGATGGTTGTGGGAGAGGTAATACAGTGTTACAACCTCCAACACTTGTCCCTTTGTCTTTTCCTACTGAAGTCAGATTGCCACTACAAAAAGGATAAGAAGAAAAATGTATCATTCTAGTTGACCTTAAATGGACTGGCTCTTGGGGAAAACTATTCCTCAGGTTCTACCTCTGCTGCAAAGAGGGCCTTCATAACTCCTATGTTCAAGCTTCCCCATGTCACCATCCATACAGTGAATCAGCAGGGAAATTCTGCACTTCAACAGGAAAGGGCAAGCTTGAAGCAAATCTTATCAGATTTTGGGGGGAATTGCAATGAACTCGGGTGTTTATATTCTACACCTGGAATACAGCAATGGTTCAGCAAATTTTATAGGATGTTATTAAGGGTTAGTTATTGGGGCCTATTAAATAATAAATAAATGAATAAAAACAGTCAAGTTTTTATATGTATGGATGTGAATATAAATATTCAGCTTTCCCTCCTGGAGTCAGTACCCTAGTTACTTTGATGGGGCCAAGCTCTACCAAAAATCAACTAAGCCATAAATTTGCAAGCAACATTCCTGGTGATGTAATATGACCTGGGAAATGTTACTCACACAGAACAGCCCTCTCTCTATGTTCTGAGGGCTCCCTTGCATGCTTATTTCTTCTCTTTTTTAAGCTTATTGAAAATACCAAAGCAAATATTATAAAGGTTGGTGACATTCTTGTAAAAAGTTTTAGGAACTGCTTTGTGTAATTTGACTTTTCAGCTTCTTTTTTTTTAGTACGTTTATTGGTACACAATGATATACAAAATGACCACATTCATCATAGGGAATTTGCACCTGTACATCATACATCTTAGTTACTCTTTTTTTCCCATTCTCCTCCCCTCTCTTCAACCCCTCTTCACCTCCTTATTTACAAAACTTGGTTTCCACTTCTCGAGTACTCTCTCTGTCTCTCTGTCTCTCTGTCTCTCTGTCTCTCTCTCTCTCTTTCTGTGTATGTATGAATATATCAGCTATTACCAGTAGTAGTCAACACCTAAAGAATGGATCTTCAAATCCCCACAAATGGTCATGTGACTGACTTTACCATTTAGATGATTTTCATGAAAAACACTCTGGCTTTTGTTATTTTGGGGGATTCCTCTGTTCGTGCATTTGGAGGCAAAAGTAGTACAGTGTTATTTTTATAATTGCTTCTATAAAGACCAGGTTTTTAAAAGCCTAAAATGAATGAATAAAACAGAGAATAAACAAAAAAAATGGGTTTTGTAAACAAACGGTTCTCAGATCATATGTTAAAAGATCTCAAAGTCTTTTATATGAGGTCCACTTATGGAGTTACTTTGATCTGATCACTATAGTTAGAAACTCCATTCAGACCTCAGTGTCAAATCGGATCTTTTTGAAAACCAAGTTACTTTCCCTCATGAAAATATTCGTAGCAAGGCAGATCAAGAGATAATTTACCTAATTATCTTGAAATATCTGAGGGATCAAAGACAAGTGTCTAATTCAAAATTTTCCTTCTGCCTTTAGTCTCTATATTACCTTTTTAAATCATGAAATTTGATGATTTTAAAGAACTACTCTTTAAAATCTATATTGGAAAAAGACCCAATAAGGGTCTAAGGAGTAAATATCTGCCTTTGAACTGTTTAAAACTTAGCTGTCACAGGCTTTCAGATCCTATGGTCCCATTTCCATAAGAATGAGACTAAGGATGCTCCCTCACTTGCAGAAGAAAGCCTGTAGCAGGTCAGTGGAGACTATATTTAGGTTAGGATCCCATCTAACTCAATAAAAGGCAGAGGCTTATGCCACAAAGAATCCTTCATGTTTCGCACCAGTCATGCTCTGTCTGCCCTTCCACTGAGTATCCTGACTGCATATCCTGCATATCCTGATATTCAGCAACCCTATTTTTGGTTTCTCCAATACTTTGGAAACTCTACCCTATAAATCAAGCATTTCTGAGAATATTAATAAGAAATTTTTTAAATTTTTGATCATTTTATAAATGTAAGACAGCACACATTGTTTAGATATTAACATATACAAACTAGGAAAAAAACAGTTGAATTTGGATGTTTTTAAACTTTTTTCTTCATCTTTTTAAAAATTAAATCATGAAATTTTATTCTCTTCTATTCCCTCTAGGGAAAGCAATCTGCCAATGCTTTTCTGAAAGATGCTAACAATATGAAGAAATATTGAAAACAATTAGAGGAAAATGGGTTCTCTGAACTTAGCAGAAAGTGTATATCAACTCTCACAGGAAATCTCAGAAATATTATTAAAAATTCCAGTCATTTCATTTTTCAGAGCAGAACAGCATGTAGTTATTTACTGAGTATGTTTTGTGGGGGGCATACAAAGCATACAAAGCCTCCTTTTGTTTATGATATGGATTTGAACTGCATTCAGAGGTTTTCTTCCAACCACATCATCATAGCTTGTCCAAACCTCTTGTAAAAAGCAACGGGGTCTCTACTTAAATCTCTTGTGAACAGATCCATTGGGCCAAGGTCATGTTGGCTTCCCCCTGAGAATTCGAGCCCTGTGGATCCTATTTTATCTATTTTTTCCCCAGCCTCTGTTCTTTCAGCAGGACAGATGCCTCCCAGAAGGAAACCAGATGCCAAGACTGTGGGAGACCCCTAAGTAGCCTAAACCAAGCTGCAGGAGTTGGGAAAAGAGAGCTTTGTACAGCCGCGCCCTCACCTAGCGATGTCTTTAATGTCAAGAAGGATGCATATTTTGAATACGGAAACCCAGCCAGGCTGAAAGGGGGTTGCACAGACAGGGAGCTTTGCCAAACATTTGTGAGTACTCACTTCTGTGGACAGACAGCTGGTTTGCTTATTGTTCAGTCTTTGCAATGATTGGCAACATGCCATCAGTGGAATGCCATGTCCTGAAGGTTTCTGAAGGCTCTGATAAGATGGGGGTCCTAGAAGAGCCTGTGAAATTTTTTTCTTGTTCCCCCAAGACTCAAAATGAGTTATGCAAATTTATCGGTCTGGCTCAAAGCTTAGGAAAATGCCATTTTCTTTTGTACCATTAATTTAAATATATGCACATTTTGAAATATATATTTTTAAAATAATAAAATACATGTATTTTTAAAACTATCATAATCAGTTTAAAACAAAACTTGCAGTCCAGGCCATTTACCACTAGGAGTATGAATACTTCTATTTGGATTCAAATGGAATCAAATGCCACCATGGTTGTATGAAGATATGAATGTGAGACCTAGATCTTTAGGCTGACATTACACTGGGATGTTAGAGCAAGGTCTCAGTACTTCAGTTTTTGTCTTTTCAAAAGATAGGTAAATAAGCCAGCTGTGGTGGCACACGCCTTTAACCCCAGCACTCGGGAGCCTGAGGCAGGAGGATCACTGTGAGTTCGAGACAAGCCTGGGTTACAAAGTGAGTTCAAGGCCAGCCTGAACTGCATAGTGAGGCCCTGTCTCAAAAACTAGGGCCAGGAATCTAGCTCAGTGTCCTAAGTGCCTGCCTGGTAGGCATGAGGTTGTGAATTCAATCCCTGGTACCAAAAAAAAGAAAAGATAAGTAATTAATGTGCTGCCTTCCCTGTATTCACAGAATACTGAGAATTAACTTGTGTCAGTGTTTCTGTATGTAAGAAAAAGGCAAGACAACAAAGTGTTAAAAGAAGCCACTGCTCCTAACAGAATCATAAGCTTCTACCATGAAAAGGTGTGAGAAATAAGAGTCCTAAACTGACTGATCCAAGCAAGATCAGTCAGTGTGCCTGGAATACAGCAGTAATGAAGTGTGTTAGCCATTAAGATGGTCCATGAATATTCCATTCTCCTTCCAGGCGTACAGTAAGACTGCATTCCCCATGTTTCTAGATTTGTAACTGGGAAAGTACATTTGGTCCTTAATCAGGTATAGGAAAGTGACAGATACATAGACAACTATGTCTGAAACAAGAGTTTGTTACTTACAGCTCCCAGGAAGAGCAAGGAGGGAATCCCACACAAGGCTACCTGGGGAAGAACCAGTACTGGGTGAGAATAGAAGGGGTCAGGGGAAGGCATGGGCTAGAGCCTATGTGACTGCAGTGGTAGTAAATTAGACAGGAGTGTCCTTCATTGGGAAGGAAACAAACCATAAATGTTGGGGTTTGTAGCTGGGGAATTTGTAATATGACCTTTGTACTACCTCAAAAGCAGTAAGGAGAGAATGATACAAACAACATGGGCTGTTCATTTGGCTCTGTGATTAATGGGTAGGAAATCATCAATTACAACATCAATCAATTTGGTCTCAACAACCCAGTCTTTTCATGCAAGAAGTGAGGCGTGAACCATGAAGGGAAATGATTTGCATCACTTCCTAGTGAAGGACCAGCACAGAAATGAGCACCTCCCTTCCCTACCACAGGAGTCAGGGAGCATCCTTTGGAATAGCACTGCCACAAACCTGCATTCCTGAGTGACTAAAGGGAGCGGTGTCTCTGCTATAGGGTTGAATGTGTAGCAGAGCAAGAAATAAACATTCTGGTTAAGGCACCAGGATATTACGTTGGTTTATTCCACAGCAATCCCCAATTTATTTTGACTGGAATGACTTCAGCCAGAGGTTGAAGGTAAAAGTATTTGGAAGTTGAGACTTGGTTCCTCCTCCCCCTTTCATCCCTCCCTATCCTTCCAAGGACCACATCTCAGTTTTCTGGGGACCACGGACAAACTACCTAAGAACAACCCTGCTCACACAGGCAGCAAGATGGAAATGAGTTCATCATTCTTGACCTGCTGGTCCCTACTGGTTGTAGCACCTGACAGGTTGGTATGAGGATGTCATGACAGAGACTGCCAGGGTAGGGTTAGGCCACCTAAACCACCTTGGCACCCAGAGCTGGTCCAGAGTCCATGAAGGTAACAGCAAAGTCTCTACCCTTGTTCCCCTGGGTTTCAAATGAACTATTTCTAAAATATGTGTTAAAATATTCGCTTACTTGTAGTTAAAACGCACTCCTTATCCAAAGCAGTTTACATCACTGCAGGTTTTATCCTCTCTCTGCTGATGTATATTTCTTCCAATTAGAGAAACTCAGAGCAGAGTGACGCATGGACAGAGGAGGAGACTGGTGAAGTTTCAGAAGACAAAAAGAGGTGGTTGCAATTACATCAGTCCTCAGAACCAGGCAGGGAAAGGGCCTTACTTCTGGTTTAACCAAACTGTCCAGGAAAGACATGGAACCTGCAGGTCAGGCCTGCAGCTGTGTCTGTGCCCACCTATCTGCGCATCTGTCACAGTTCGTAGGGCAAATAAATATGCATATATTATAAATAATCATGCTAAGAAACCATATGAAATAAACCATTGATGAAAAAGACAGTACTTTTCCTGTATTCTAATTGACACAGCAACTTGGTCCTCCATGGAATTAGTGAGTTGTGTTGTTATGCAGAAAAGCATTTAGCTTCCTCCTGCTTTTAGGAAATAAAGCAGAATATGAGGAATATACCTTTGCCCAGAGTTAAACAAAAATAGCTCTCTCAGATAGAGAGACTCTGAGTAGAGTCTGTTTAACCCTTGGCCAAGGGCTTTCGTTCTCAGTTCGCATCAAGAGGGAAGAGACATGGTAGCTTGTTTTTCTGCATTGCTTTCATACCATTGCCACTTTCGTGTTTAGTGTACTATGAGAAGCGTTGGCCATCATTTGGCTTTCTACTTCTGTATCTCCAACATTGGCATTGCCACAATGAAACTACATACCATCTCCAGTCAACCAAATAAAAATCTCTGTCTGAGCCAACATGGCAGAAGGCTCTCCTGACTAAGGAAGTTTACAAAATGTTATATTTTTAAGTCACAAATATTACACACTTCACATTTCTCCCTCCAAAGAGCACTCTCCTCCCTATATATCCAGCAGTTATCAGGACTTTTCTGGGCTTTTCCTTGTCTCCAAGGGACAGGGGCTAACCCATGGTAGAGTGGGCAGTCATTAAGTAGTTTCACAAGTACTATGTGTGTCTGTAAACACGGACTTTTTGATGTGTCAGTTACCAGCTGTCAATAATGCTGGAATGTAAAGTGGCATGTAACAATGAATCTGTCGATGTGACTGTGTGTTCAGCTAAAAAGTTCAACTCATCTTTGTTTGCCTGGGGGTTGGTTAGCTGCCAGTGACCCCGGGTGGCCCCTACTGGGAAAGCTGGAGTGACCCAGCTCTGTTTCATCTGATTCACTAGCAGCCAGCTTGGGGATTTTCTCACAATCAGCAGAGGCTCAAAACACTAACTAACCCAATGGACCAAGGGTCTATCAAAGTTCTGCTGGCATCACATTTACCAATACACCAAATCACATAGTATGATGGTTAGTGTTATGTGTCATCTTTACTAGACAAGATGCCCAGAATTTTGGTTAAACATTATTCTGTATGCCTATGAAGGTGTTTCTGGATGAAATTAACATTTAAATTGGCAGTCTGAGTAGAGCAGATTACCTTCACTACTGGGGGTGAGTCTCATCTAATCAGTTGAAGTCTGAATAGAATCTTTTTTTAAAATAGAATCTTTAATGAAGAATGGAATCTTTTTCTTATCTCCTCCATACCCAGAGACATCAGTCAACTACCCACCATGAAAAAGAAGAGTGCTGCTCTCTAAGCAGCTCATTCCAGCCATGGAAGAGAAGATAGACTGTCTTACTCTTACCACCCAATTTACAGACTTTACTTAAAAAAAAAACAAAGTTCACATTCATCAACTTGAAAACTTCTTCTTGTCATTCTTACCCTTTTGATATGGTATTAGATGCCAATGCACACCACATGGAGTAGAGCAGAAAGATTGGACTTCACAGATATAATCTGAATGAATCCCAGCTGTGCCACAAATTGCAATAATGAGCACATTAGCAAGCTTCTTATTGACTCCCGCTACGTGCAGCAATGCAGGTCACTGCTGGGGTTGGAAGCAGTCCTCTGTCCAAGGTGGCAGCAGGAGTTTTGAGCAGACTGACAATCCAGGCAATCAAAATGTTTAATGATTATAGTCTTTCTCTGGTAACTGAATCAAGTTTTTCATGTGAGCTGAGTTTCCATTTAGAATTTTAACTTGTAGGAGAGAAAACGTCCTTGGAAGTCCTATGATTCATCTGTAAAATAAGAAAATGTCAATGAAATATGAGAAACACAGAAAGAAATTAAAAGACATTAAAAATCTATTGTCTATCCTGCACTCCAAAGTAATTTTCAAATGGTAATTACACTTTTGAAGAGCATCTAATTAGTATGAAAAAGAACTCTGGATGAATGTAGAGCTCTTCATCTAACTCCAACTGATACACAGTGATAATATTCAAGATTAATTTCTGAAGCTTTTATCGCTTGACTGAACATTGCTCTGTTCAGAGGTTTAAGAGGGTTTTCCAATCTGTTGCTTATCAGGAGCTAAGCAGGGGACCTGTCATAGTTTCTGGAGGTAAAAGAAGTTTCAAGTTCCCTGTGAAAAGCACTGTTGAGTTTATACATCGAGCCTGTGGCTTGGAGCGAGCAAGGCTCTCCGGCTGCAAACTTCCCAAGACTACAGTCGCTGCTGTCTTCAGCTGGATCACCCAGGCATACACGCTGGTTCCCTTGAGTGACTGACTGATGCCCACCCAAAGAACCATTATCGTCATCCTCACCATCGGTAACAAAACACCCTTCGTGCTCACTGTGTGCTTGGCACGACGCTAAGTGCTGTTAAATGATCAGCACCATAAAATCATTTTAGAAAAAGACATTTGTGGTCACTCACAAGTAAATGTCCAAATGTTCTAACCAGCTTATTAAGCAGGATCATTCATTACAAATCTATTAGATTTGCATTCAATGCATTTTATGGTCACTCTCTCAGAAACAATGGCAACAGCCCTTTGAACTAAAGCTCGTAAGTCGTCTTAATGAGTTACATCAAAATTTTAATGGCCCAGAACTGGGCCACTTATGTTTACTACCTACACAGATGTTGAGTGTTACCAATGAGAAGATTGTCAGGTACTGCCTGTATAAAGCCCTTCCTTTATATTCTATAGTTGACACACATGCCCTGTTTTAATATTATTGATCCTTTTCCTAAAAAAATTGGTTTCATAATAACTAAGTCAGCTACTTTTCTTTTGCAAGGACTCTGTGTGTACCTCTGATCTCATCTCCCACTGTTCTTCCTCCTGATCATTCTGCTGAATCCATACTGACCTCATTGATAAGACTTTGGAAATGCCAAGCTGTCTTTCTTCTTTTCTCTCCCAACCCCTACCCAGAGGTGGGGCTGCATATCAAGGCTTCATGCATGTGTGCATTGGGCAACTACTCTACCACCACGCTACATCCCTAACCCTTCCCCAGGGCCTTTGTACTCAGATAAACTCTGCCTGGAACATTGTGTAAGTCTAGATCTTCAGAGTAGTAGACATCAAACTGGCATTTGACATACAAGAGATTTATTAAGAGAAATGTCTGTAAGGGAAAAATGGGAGTGACTGGAAGTGACTGAAAGATGAAAAGGAGGTTGGGCAGGAAAATGTAAAACATAGTATAGTTCTGAGAAACTTTGACAAGGACAATAACGGAGCACCCTGTCCAGGTTCTCATAATGGATCTGCCTTTGTATCTGCCAAGCTCAGTCACTGACACAGTGATGGATATCAGATCAGCACGGGATTGTTGGTCAACTACCAGCTTCCAGTAGGATACCAGAGACCTGAGAAGTACCTTTCCACAGCCATCACAATCTCTCTTTTTCTCAACAAATTCATGACATGTGTTATGATTATATATGAAGTGTTCCCCCAAAGACTCATGCTTGATCACCAAAGCAGCAGAGTTTAGAGGTGGAACCCAAAGATGTAACTGAATCAGAAGGGCACTGACCTCAGCAATGGACTAATAGATTGATGGATTAACTCAGTTGATGAGTTCATAGCTGAATGAGATTATTAGGAGGTGAGGCCTAGATATATGAAGCAAGCCACTGGGGGAAATTTTTGGAAGTTATATGTTGACATACAAGAGATTTATCAAGGGAAATGCCTGTGAGGGAAAATTGGGAGTGACTGGAAGAGACTGAAGAATGCTCTCCTTCCTCTCTGCCCCTTTCCCTCTCACTCTACTTCCCAGCTGCCAGGAGTAAGCAGCCTTTCTCCATCAGACTCTTCTTCCTTTATGTTACTGCCTTGGAGCCAGCCAATCATGAGCTAAAACCTCCAAAACTGTGAACTAAACAGAACCCTTCTCCTTTAAAATGTGTATCTCAGGTATTTGATCATAGCAATGAAACCCTAACTAATACATGTTACTGTGGTTTTATCTGGGAAAAAAATGTTTTGCCAATATGGTTAAATTAATTCTTTAGATGAGATTATCCTTGATTATCCAGGTAAGTAATAAGTCAAATGACACACATCCTTCAAGAGAAAAGCAGAGGAAAATTTGCCATACAGTCTCACAGACAGCATTGCGTTATGATTAGAGTAAAGATTAGAATGATGTAGCCACAAACCGAGAAGCTCCTGGAGCTATCATAAGCCAGAGGAGCCAGGAAAGACAGCCGCCTAGGGCCTTCAGAGGGAGTACAGCCCTGCCCACACCTTGATTTTCAGAATTCAGATTGCTAGAACTGTGACGGAATAATTTTCTATATTTTCAGGTGACCAAGTTTATGGAAATTTGTTACTGCAGTCATAGAAAATTGTGTGTGTGTGTGTGTGTGTGTGTGTGTGTTCTGTCAGACTCATATCAAGTATAATTTAACTTGTTTCACGTTTTTATTCCCTGACCTAAACATAAAAAATGTGCTATAAAAGAACCATCTAAATCTTACTTCTATGTGATCAGTTACCTTGTTTAACTGTTTAATTAGCCTAGAAATTAAACTTACCTTGTGTCCTACTTAAGTACCAGTTGGTCATTTTGATAAAATAAAGCAAGATCTTTCTGTGGTGTTTTGTTTTTTCTCATTCCACTACATCCCACAGTCAATCATGTTTCTAACTCAAAGAAAAGAGAAGGCTAACTTATTAAAATAACAGTGTCTTTCAATCCTAAAAATACTATTCTTTCAAAATCAACATTCATAGATCAAGACCACTAAGTTTGCTCTGAGCCATCAGTCTTACACACAATCACTGTCATGCTCAGGCCCTATACACTGTTGTTTTCTCCTTGCACTGGTCCGCCGTTTTACTATGTTTCCTCAGCTCTAAATTATAAAATCCTTGAAATCAAGATTTACATTTTCCTGAACATTGCATAGGAGTGGCCTTGGGGCATAATGGGAGCTCCACAAGTATTTATTAAATAAATTCTCAAAGCCATACAATAAATTAAGTGCTTGTCCGTTCAGACTGTACTGTGTACTTAGGAAGAGAACATATGCAAGTACGTAGGATGATAAATAACTTGCAAAAGATGTGTAGGTAAATGGCACAGTCAATATCCATGTACACTTCTCTTTGGCAAATGCAAGTGAAATTTTGTTAATCTTGGTCCACAACATGAGTAAAAGCCAGGAGTAACTCTCTCTTTCATACCTGTGTAGCACAAAGTCTTGTCTACTCCAGACCTCTGTTTACATTTCTTAGAGTAAAAATTTAAAACTGCATCACAAAACTGAGACACTGACCCACACAATTTAGGTACTGAAAAGCAACTACGTTTATATTATGGCTGCTGTTTGACTAGGAGAGAAAAAGCACTGTGAAAGAAATAGAAATAAATCCTACCTCTGAGCTTTATGAGGAAAATTCATGCTAAAATTCATGTCGAGGGGGAAAAACCTGAAAATTCATGTTAAAATTCATGTCAAGAGGGAAAAAACTAACAGCTGCCATGTACCACAATCTTCACAGTATTTCTGTCATGCACTAATCTTCCAGAGAGGTTACTTCAAGATGATATGTTTATAGTACTTAAAACCATTCATCTCAAAGAAGTTGTGACACTTACTTTGCCGTTTTCTTCCTACTCCTCAAGGGGAAATTTAATCAAGATTGTCAGTGCTTGAAAGAAAGGTGGGGGACGGACACATTCACAAACAAGCTACACTTCAATAACCAAATAAAACCACAAAAAATTAATCAAAATTTGACTTGAAATCTCTCCAGAACGGCAAAGCTCACACAATATCCCAGAGATAGACGATGCCGTGAATTTTGATTTACACAGTACACCATTTGATAAAAATGGTGATGTTTTCCTGCCATAAGTGGTATAATTGTGCTACGCACCATGTGCATTCATTTAATAATATCCCCACTTCAGAGTCAGCCAGGCATTTCTCCCAAGCTGGCACCTTCACAGGCCATACGTTCTGCTGATTCCACTTTCCCCTATAGGAGTTACTCAGGCCACAGCCCCTGCTTTTTCACAAGGCGAGCTAATGATCTAGTGCTTTCTTGCCTGTTGAGGTTAATAGATAACTAATACATTTTAGCACATTCATTATAGCGAGTTTTCCACTAAGAAAAAATTGCACATTTGGGTCTTCTGCCTTGACAAATGTGGTGCTACGTTTTGAAAGTTGATTAAAATCAATACCACTGTGGGAAATTACATACAAAATGTATTAGCATCCAGGATATTCTGATAAGAATGCCTCATATTCACAACTCTAGCATCACCCCATCTCCTACAAAAATCATGCTAAAGCTGAGTGTGAGTACTCACGAAAAATTAAAATATTTTTCAACTCATAATCAAATTTAAAAATCACAGTTAAAACGCAGTTTGAAAGTTTAAGAGAAGTTCAATCTTTGTGGCAGTTGAAGAGTGGTGCTGATAAAGAAGGGCAAGAACTTTCAAGCATTCCGAAGCCACGTTCCACCCAATCACATTTCAGAAAGTCTCCCAAAATTCTACTGCATACACTTTCTCAATTTAAAAGTATGTATTTTTAAACTTTTCTTCCACACCACTATTACAGCAATTTGGAAGAAAATTACATAGGCTAATGAGCAAGTACATTGTGGTTTCACTAACCAGTATAGTACTCTTCCTCACTTCATCATTTCTCAGCTCACCTCCTGATTTTCTCCTGTAATCTCATTTGTTTACCACATTGAAGTCCTAGCTTTTCTCATGAAAACCTTTTCCCAAACAGTTTTTCCTAGGAAATTCTCATTTATCTTTCCAGGTCTAGCTCAAATGTGACATTATCATGGTTGCAGTTACTGTGACTATACGTAACCACCCCAAATGTGAATAGCCTAAATCTGTTGTACAGGACATTGGACAGGGCATGGCGGGAATTGCTTGCTTCTGCTCTGCAATGCCTGACACCTCAGATATTAGACACAGAAGCTGGAATGATCCAACATCTGATGGTTGAAACCAATTGGAAACATCGTTACTCAACATGTCTGACGGTGGGTGCTGATTGTTGAGTGAGACTTCCTCTGGGACTTTTGATTTGAGAAGCTTTTTGTGGCTTCTCTGTGTGGTATAGGATTCCTTACAGCGTGAGAATCTTGGAATATTCATAATTATACATATGGCTCAGTGATCCATAAATGAATGACTCAGATGAAGCAGAAAAAGTTTCCTCTACCTGCTAGATTCTGTGGTAAGGCTTGTGAACCAAATTGACAAAATATAGATTAATAGAAGAAAAAAGTACAAATTTTATTTGATGTTAATATTTTTTTCTGTACTTGAGAAATTCATAGAAAGGAAATGAGAAAAGTGGTGAAACTCCAGACCTTATATGCCATTTTCACAAAGGGCAATAAATTGTGAAGTGACTAGACAAAGGAAAGGGAGTTGGAGCTCCTAAGAGCTGTAAATTGTAGGAAGTAAATATATGAAGCAAACTAATGGTGACAAAAAAAAGAGTTATTCAGTAAGGTTTGCTGGTGTAGATTAATCTCAGTGTAGATTTATTTTTCTCCAGTAATAAGGGTTGGTCTCCTTTTTCAGGTACAGAAGAGGGACATGCCCACAAGGGAAATATATGCCCTGCTTTTAGAAAAATAAGAGAAAGTCAGAAAGCTCTTTCTCAATTGCCTCCAGCTGAAAACAATCCCTATGCCAAAATGATACATCTTGAGGTAGCATATTCTGGTTCCCTTTCAACATTTCTGGTCTAGCTCCAAAGACACACAGCATGATGTTCTCTACATTCTATTGGTCACAAGTCACTGCTGTTGAGTTTATTTGTTTGTTTGTTACTTCCATTTGGCTCCTAAGAAACAAGAGCTGAGGAGAGAGAATGTAAATCTAGCACCACAGAAAATCCAAAGATTTAAGACTAAGGATATCTAATATTCCACTTAAATTAGAGGTGCTATGATATCTTATGCTATCCTTAAAACTCCCATAAAGTCTGCTGCCCACCAAAAGGCCTAGTTTAGTGTTTTTATATGGAATGTTATAAGGTCCACCGCTAGGTGAAAGAGAAAGCATCGTGTTAAAGTTATAGTAGGGAATAAGTTAAGAGCAAAAATTCAGTGAAGAAGTCAGAGTTGGCTACAGAATGGCAAGAAATTTTTACCAGCTACTCCTCAGAGGACTAATATCTAGAATACGTAAAGAAATAAAAAATTGAACCTCCAAAATAAGAGACTCAATAAAAAATAGGCAACTAAAGAAGAAATATAGAGGAAGAAATACAAATGGAAAATACATACACGAATATATGTTCAGCATCTTTGGCCATTAAAGAAAGGCAAACCAAAACAATGTGGTGATTTCGTGTTACTACAGTAAGAATAGCCATCACCAAAGAACAACAAATGCTGGCAAGAATATGAGGGGATCTTTCTACACAGTTGGTAGGAGTGTAAACTAATACAACCACTTTTGAAATCAGTATGGAGATTCTTAAAAAAAATACAGAAATTCCACTTGACCTAGTATATCTCTCTTGGATATTTTGTTGAAAGAGCTAAAGTTACCACACTACAGTGATATATGCAGGATCATGTTTATTGCAGCACAACTCACAGTAACAAACTAATGGAAGCTGTCTATTTGCCCATCAATAAATGAACAGATAAGAAAATGTGGTATGTGTACACTATGGGGAACTGCTCGGCCCTGAAGATGGCTAAACGTAAGTCATTTACTAGAAAGAGAATGAACCTTGAGACTATAATATCACGTGAAATATGTCAGTCACGAAAGGGTAAATATTGCATGTTTTCTCTAATATGAGAAACTCAAAATATAAATAATTTTTAAAACAAAATAAAAGAGTTCTTGTCAAGAAACAGAGTGGTAGACTTCTATAGAGATGGGAAGGGTTTCTGGAGAAGTGGGGAGGGGTGCTGTATAAGAGATCAAGATGTGATATAGAGATGCATGGTGAATGTAATCACTATGCATTGCAAACATACATTAATAGAAGATATTTTTTAAGAAAAGATTCACAGTTGGAAATGGCCATGGTAAGGTAAACACTGGCAAATATAAAGACATTTGAGGAAGGACTATGGATTATACAGTGGCAGAAAACGAAGATGTACACAACTGTTAACCAGAGAGAACGTCACCATTTTAGGTTAAGTCTCATTGCTGGAAAGTATTTGTAAATATTATTACCCTAGTTTGTTGAAGTGGAACAGAATCACAGAGGTGTGGTAAGGGTCAGAATCCAAACTCAAGTTCAGATCTACCTGACCCAAGTGCTGGCTCCTACCACCTCTCTGCACCTGTGCTCTTCACTAATCACTGGAAAAATTCTTGTACAACATTCATATCTCACACTGTTTTTGTTTGCTTGCTTGTGCAGTGTCACTATTTGTTGGTTCCTTCATTCTCCGCCTTTTACATCACTATATCAGTTTTTCCCACGCTGTGTGGCAGTTTATCTTGTATGACTGGCTCTATCGTGACACTGAGCCCCTTGACAACGAGAAACATCTTATTGGTATATGCTCATCACTTAGTGATTTCTGCAACATAGTGGGTGTTCCATAACATTTTTTGTTCACTTTACCCTTTGGACATTAGTGCTTCTGAAACAACCAATCTGTATCAGACAACACGGCAAGCACTGAAGACAGAACAATGAACAAAAACAGACAGATGACTCTGACGTCAGTATAGTGAGCAGAAACATTAAACAAATCATCATAAAAACTAAAGTACACATGTTAGATGGCCATTGTTGTGATCAAACACCTGAGAAAATCAACATAAAAGAGGAAAGATTTACTTTGGCTTAGTTTCAGAGGTTTCAGGTCATAGTTGAGTGGTCCCACTGCTGTGTGCCTGGAGGGAGGCAGAACATCATGCCTGAAGGGTAAAAGAGGAGAGAGAAAGAGAAAGAGAGAGACAGAGAGACAGAGAGAGACAGAGACAGAGGGAGAAGGGGCAGAGACAGAGAGGCAGAAAGGCAGAGACGGAGTGACTGAAGAAAGAACTGGGCATTAGAAAAAACCTTCAAAGGCACACTACCAGTGACCCAATTCCTCCAGTTTTTCCCTGCTTTTCAATATCCTCATTGAGTTAGGAGCTCAACAGTGAATTAATCCACTCCATAAAGTTGGAGGCCTGATGATCCATTCAATCCCTCAGGTTTCATCAGCTGACAGTCAAGCCTTCAATCAAATGAAGCTTTTGGAGGACATTTCGCATCGTGGTCATAACTGTGCACAATACTGCCCACTGAGTTGTGCACTATTCCGAAAGGAACACAAGACTTCAGCAAATCACGACAGTTTGGAGAGCCAAGGAATGATTGTAGAGAAAAGTGTATGTGAGTGAGACATAAAGAATGTAAAAGGAGTAAAAATTCCCAGCGGTGAGAACAGCACAAGCATCCTCTTGGGCAGGATGGGACACAGCGTGACTAGAACACCAGTGCGGATGGTGGGTGATGCCTGAGAGGTGAGCAGGAGGAGCAGCACTGCCTCGGAGGAAAGGCGCCCTTCCCACAGACGGGGAGCAGCCCACAGAGCCTCCGCAAAGAGAAAATCCATGAGTACTTGCTCCATTCCCCAAATATTTGTCCATCTTCTTTACAGAAAGACTCTTTTAGTGTTCTGTTTAGTGTTTAGTGTAAGAGAAACCCTCAGCTAGTGCTAATACTTCCTTAGCACTGTATTGTCCAGACCAGGAGAATTCTGCTGGCAGCAGCTATTCTGATAACCTGGAATCAGGGGCCCCTAGAAGTGACAGCATCGAGAAGCAGGAGTCTGAGAAAGAAAATCAGGGTTTTCCACGGATGTGACTGAGTAGAAATACCTTGCCTATAATGTGGAGATGAAACCATATGCACAAGTGGTTCGCCAACAAGTAAATATTGGCAATAATTGGCAATATAAAGCCAGTTTTCTTAAAAACCATAAACAAATCGGTTAAATTAATTTAATGAGTATTTTTCTGACATGTTATGAATCCTAGGCTTATATTCCTTACTAAAAGGCATTTTCCAAAAAATTTATGAGTATTCCTGTGACATTTTTGCAAATAAATATCTGCTTGAGCATGTTAACATGCTGCATGTTTGACTCCACAGACAACTTTCCATGCACAACTCTTGTTTCCCCCACAGAACAGGAGACACTACCTTATTTGTTCACACAGCAACAGCATTCTTCACTTTAGTCCTTTATTACTAGCAGGGCACCCTAGCCTGCACCCAATCATCACTCTCAGCTTTATTCACAACCTGCGACCAAAATAATTCTGTCCCCATGTCCCCTGTACCAAATGTTCCCATCTGTTCTTGACCACTTGCAATTCTTCCTTCTGGTGTGAATTACTTCTCCTGGATGAATCCAGGCATTTCACCAAAACTATCAAGTGAGTTCAGGCCTAGAGTGTCCCAATATCAGCCTGATTACGTGACCTGGTCTCAGCAAGTCCCTCCCAGGTCAGGGACGCAGCCCTAGGAAACTATGTGAGAATTTCATCAGATTCATTCAGAGAAGAAGACAGCTCTTTCCTCAGAAGGTGCTGACTACAGACAGCTCAGAAAGAAGTCAACTCTTACAATGTAAAGACATGAATATTTGATGACTTAATCCCCCTGATTAAATATATTTGTAATTCCACATGCAGAAACCTACAGGAAGCTGAATTAGCATGCATTACCAGACACTACATTTCCATTTTGCTCTATTAACAAAGACTAGAATTTAATGTCCAAGGATATCTCAGCACAGATGCTACAGGAATATGCACTTTCTTAGGAATGAAGAAATAGTAACACACATCCCTAAGGATAAGACATAATGAAGGGAAAGAGATTTATTGAAAAGTATAGGCAACAAAGACAGCTTAAAAAAGAGTTTAAAAATAGGATAAAAACAGATTATGTAAAGAACTTCCTGAATGGTTATCTGTAAAAAATAATATTTTATGGAAATCAGTGGGGTTTATTTTGGTTTTTTTTTATTGATAGCTGTACTCTTCATCTCCTGGATCAATGAGTTCTATATTAGAAGTTAGAGACCACAGGATCTGTAACTTTGGTACTTTTAGTAGATAAGCAATTAAAATAAGAAATGGCCTTTTTTCCATAACTGTGAGATAAGTATCCTGAAAGCATGTGGTTCCTGATCTATACCATGCAATAGAAAACAAGTATTAATTGAAAAGAGGGATTTTTCCAACCCTATTTTCTCATTTTATTTCTCTGTTATCATCTTTCTGCTCCCACAAACTCTCAGGTTTAATTGAATTAGTTTTGTTTCACAATAAGATATTAAGCTGTTAACAGCTGACTGTGTTCTCTTTCCCACTGACATTTGCACTCTGATTTTTAAAATGCGTTAACTTGACAAGATGACTTGTTTGGGTGATCTAATGGAAGCCAGGGGGGGAGGTGGAGGGGAAAGTCCTCCATCACATGTTATCAATATGCCAACTTATGTAATTAGCTTAGAATGGACCCAGATCATTGTCTTAGCCAGCTTCCTATACTGTGACAAAGTACCTGTAAAGTCAATTTAAAAAGAGGAATGATTTATTTGGTCTCATTGTTTCAGAGATTTTTTGTTCAGGGCCATCTGGATTCACTGTTTTGGACCTGTGGCAAGCCACAGCATCATTGCAAAAAGCACATCACGTGGTAAAGCAAAGCTACTCATCCCATGGCAGCCTGGAAACAGAGAAAAAAAAAAAAAGACAGCCCCAGATCCCATTATCCCTCCAAGGACAAACCTTCAGTGACCTGACCTCCTACACAGGCCCAGACTCCTGAAGGCTCCACCCCATCCTCACAGCACTGACAGGATCTTCTAAGCCTTTAACACACTGGCCTTTGGACCATACCTAAGACTGAAATTATTGTGCCCATCAATTCTCGTAGTGTGTACCAGTGACCCCTTCCCAACCCTGAGATATTTGCAATGGTTTTTTGTCATTTCTACTCTCATTCTCTTAGCATCTCTACAGGTATCACGATGGACTAAATGCAGAAACATAGGGAAATTGTGACTCTTCTATTAAACCACATTAGAAGATTTATAAAACTGTAAAAGCACTAGGCATGGTGACCTCAGCCTATAATCCCAGCATTTGGGAGGCTGAGACAGGAAGATCACCATGAGTTCAAGACACTCTGGGATATATAGTGAGATCAAGCTTGAACTGCAATAAGACCTTGTTTCAAACCCCCTTAAAAATCAGTCAGTCGATATTTTAAAAAATAGAAAGCCTGTAAAGCAATTCCTCTTTTAAATTTCTTTTGATATTATAAATATTTAATTTAATTTTAAAATTGAAATTGTTGAGTGTCAATAGAGCTGTTCTTTTCTCTGTCCTTAGAAGAGCAAATGAAAAATAGCTAAGCAACTTTGTTTAGTTCTGAACTACATGTGGTATATTGTTAAGGGGCTGTAGCCTCCCTTACAATAATTAAAAAATCAGAAAGCTTAAAAAATTTGAAAATTTTTCATCAAAATGTGACATTAATTTTACAAATGTTGAGTTTTATTACTTTAAATGAATTAGTAAGTATTTTTAAATTTGTCCATTTTAAATTCTAATAAAATAAACATCATTTATAAATACAGAAAAATGTTATATATATACATGATTTTTAGGGGTCTTAACAATTTTTACAGTGTATGAAAGTGTTCTGGAAACAGAAAAGTTTGAGGATCATCAATTAACATACTTACTCTAACAGTTTCCTGTTGCTTATCCATTTAATACTTTTTTGATGATCTGTAGTTCACATAATAGTCAGCAAAACTGCATCCATATTTAGTGAGCCAGGTAAGGAGACAGAAAGAATATGAGAAACATAGAGAGAGGGAGAGAGAGGAATGTTCTATGTGCCAACAAAAATATAAATAAACTAAAAAAAGAAACAAAAATGGTCACCCAGTCTCACCACACAATAGCAGGCCTCCACACAGCTTTTGCCAGCAGGTTTTTTATGCTAGTATTCCATAACTGTGATCATACTGGACACCAAGTGGACAATTAAAATGTTTGATAATAAAATAAGTGTGGGGAAAGTTTTCACTCACTGAACAGAGGAAAAAAGGATAACATAAAATCACTAAGGAAATGTGAGGCAACAGGAAAAAAACACAACATGATGGAAAAATTAAACTTCAAATAAAACAATTCTTATCTCACAGAAACAAAGAAAACTGTGTATAATATCATTCACCTAAATGAATATATGATTTCTGTGATTCGTGTGATTCATATATGTATTGGCATCAACATTATCTTCTATCCTGGTTAGACTTGAATTGGCCAGAGAATATGTTACACAGTAGAAAGTATAAGCAAACCACTTCAAAATCAGCCAGCCTAACAATTTGACCCTTGTGGCCAATTCATGTTGAACATGATACCATGCAGCAAAACAGTGACTAGAGAAAAGTAAGAAGAAACAGAGAAATGAGATGATTTGGATACCATTTCTCTTGGAGAAACAAGAATGCATGATGTTGTATTAATAGGTGCAATCGCTTTATGTAAGTAACCTGATAAAAGGTAATAGGGTG
The DNA here is from genome assembly GCA_004363535.1 of Dasyprocta punctata. Lineage (NCBI taxonomy): Eukaryota > Metazoa > Chordata > Mammalia > Rodentia > Dasyproctidae > Dasyprocta > Dasyprocta punctata. The sequence goes on along the minus strand of RJWM01007953.1, from coordinate 42,894 downwards.
ATTTTATGCTCTGCTGAAAAGGAGTGGAATGGCTTTCTGCCATACATCCCTTGGTGCTCTTTCAAGCACTGCATGGAGCATATTTGCTGCTTCTTTACAACAAATAGCATCTTACTTATATGAAAGAGTTGTTCTAGCTTCCTGAGGAAATACTATTTATGTCCACTGTGCATTTCATGTACTCCAGAGTCTGCTGGCTACACAGTCATTCCCAGTGACTATCAGAGTCGCAATGACAGCGAACTTAGCTCTTTCTTACCATTTCTTTCTGTCACAATACACTGACTTCCTCAAGACCAATAGTCTATAAATTTCCAGCTAGACTTGATACACCTAATAGTGTGAAATATCCTTGGAAAACTTTTACAATACATTACCAAAGATCAAAAATTTTTTGATTTTTTTAATAGAATTTATTTACTGCAAAATTCTGATGATGTATGTTCCATCCTATATCTATTTGCAAGTGCTATTTTTCACTCAATTAGCAGATACACACTTAATTGCTATATGTGCCAAGCATTCAGGCTCTGAGCATGCAGGAATAAATTAAATAAACAAAAAATTCTGACCACATGAAGAAAACTAAAACCGTGCAGGCAGTACAGACAGACAAGAAGGGCCTGCTCACATTTTAAACCTCAGATATCAAGGATGGGCTGTTAGAAGGCACTTGAGAAAGATTAAAGAAGTGAGGGAACAATCTACAAAGATATTTGGAATGAATGTTCCAGACAGAGCCCCAAACAAGAAGCATAACCCAACAAATCAGAACAGTCAGGAATCCAGAAAGGGTGAGCAAGGTAAGAGTACAGGAGGTGACATGGGAAGAAGCAAGTAGACATGACACATTTTACAGCCTCATATGCTATTTATCACAGTGTCTTTAGGTTTTACTGAGAGACCTGGAAAACTACTGGAGGCTTTGTACCAAAAGACTGATATTATCAGATCTGCTTTTAACAGGATCCCTCTATAGAAAATAGATTGCCAAGAGGTAGACATAGGAGAGGGAGCCTGGTTAAGAGAACATTGGAGTAATTCAAGTTCAAGACAACTGGGGCCAGGGTGTGGCAGGGTAGGCAGTGATGAGTGGTCAGAATACAGACATTTTGGAAGGTGAAAGCACAGAATTTGCTGACAGGTTAAATACAGCATATGGAAGAATGAAAAGAATACCAGATTGTCTCCAAGGCACATAGATGTACAAGTTGGAAGTTCAAGGATGGGGTCTGGACTAGACATTTGAATTTAGGAGTCATCAAGGTATAGTGAATGCTTAAAGCCATGAGACTGTGTGAGATCCCTAAGAAAGTAAGTGAAAGTAGAGGCCATATTAGAGGACTGAACACCAAGGAACTGCAGGGTTTAGAGGACAAGACAAAGAAAAGAAACCAGAAAAGCAGAGAGAGGGATGATAAAAAGGAGGGAAACCAAGAAGAATGTAGTGTCATAAAACCAAAATAGAAAGTAATTGAAGCAAGAAGCAAAGACTAGAAAGATAAATTATTGATAGAACATGTGTGTAGTGTGCCTGAAGTCCTGAGTTCTATTCCCAGTGCCAGAGAAAGAAGAGAGAGAGACAGAGAGAAGAGACTGCAGAGACAGCAACACAGAGACAGAGACAGACAGATATAGAGACAGAGAGAGAAAAAAAGGCAGAAAAAGACAGAGAGACAGAGACACAGACAGAAAAGAAACTATTGTGAAATGCTAATGATTAAATGAAATGAGGACAAGGAATTGATCACTGCATTTAACAAAATGAAAGTACAGTAATTAACACCCTTAAAATGGATGGATTTTAGGAAATGGTGGAAGCAAGAATGAAATTGAAGTAGGTGTGAGAGGGAAAGTAAAGAGAGAAATTAGAGACATAAGTATGAAAACTTTCAAAGAATTTCACTCAAGAAAGGAGAAATGGTGTAGTAGCTGTAGTAGAATATGAGATCAGAAAAAATTGGTTTTAGGAGAAATTCCATTAGGTATTGGGAGGATCAATCTACTAGAGAGGTGAAAATTGATGTCATAAGAAGCAGAGTGGAAGATTGCTAGAGTTGGAGAAAGACATTGGGATTTAATGCTCAAGTGTAGCACACAAAGTGAAAGGAGGAAAGATAATAGTTGGACTTAGTCATGGTGAGGGAGGTTGATGAGCTCATCTGTTTACTTCTGGTTTTGGGTTGGATTTGTTTTTCTTCCAGTAAAATACATGCCAAGGTCATCAACTGAGAGTGAAAATGAAGACAGGAAATGTTGGAGTCCTCAGAAAAGGGAGAATCATAAAGCAGACTTTCAGAAGTGTGAATGAACTAGGGAAAAGTAGGTCAATGTCACGATGTAGAAAGAGGCCACAAGTGGTTAGTGACAGGGCCAGTTTTACTGGAATGTGACCTTCATATTATTAATCAGTTTTGAAATTTTTAAATTTATGTTATCACTTATGTATCTGTTACCTGTGCTGTGGTTTATAAGTCACAAATTTCCTTGAAAATGAAAAAAGGTTGCATTTTATTGCATCTAATGGTTCTCTTGAACAAAGGACCCCACGGTATCATTTTGCACTGAGCCATGTAAATTATGTAGTTACTTGTCATAAGCATAAAGAAAGAGTAAGCAACATGGCTATGAACTTTTTCAGTCATGTTCAGGTTTGTAAAGAGGTAGATCTCTAAGAGCTAGAATTTCACGAAAGAGGGAACATGCGGCAAGAAAAGAAACTGACTGAAAATATACAAAAATTATGATTCTAAATATCAAACACTAATAGATTCCATCTTTCTCCTATTTAGAATATTGTGAAGTCACAAGTATATAGTCTATATGTCATGAAACAGCTCAGAAATGTCCATTCCCCAGGACTTTTGCACAGGAGTCAACATTTTCACAATTAACTTTTCAAATTTTAAAATTCCCTTTTGAAGAAAGTATTATCATACCCACATTAAACATGAGGTTCAGGCAGGTTATGTGACTATCAAGTTCAAACAGTAAGGGCCAGGAAAAGAACATGGGCTTTGTGAGTAAATCCTTCTTTTCCATTTTTGTAAGTTACCTACATTCACTTAGATTCAAATTTGTAACCTACAAAATTGGGGAAACACTGCCTACCTGTAATGGTTGATACATTGGGTCAACTTGAGAAGTTTAGAAGTTTAGCTAGGAGATTCAGCAGGTAGCCAAGGTCCTCACTTTGTAAACATCTTCATCCTGTGCAAGAGGAGGGCACAGAGACAAGTCAAGACATTTTTTGAGTGTGTAGCATGAGGGATTACATGGGGCATTGGAATGTACATGACATCATGAATTATTGTGGTGATTACCTTTGGTAGTGTCTTAGTTACTTTTATCTCGTTGTTGAGACAAAACACTTGATGCCCAGAATTAAGGAAGGAAAGTTTATTTACCTCACAATTTGTGGAGGTTTCAGTCTGAAATAAGCTGTCTCCAAAGTAGGGTGGCATGGTGAGAAGCAACAACTTCAGATGTTCTTGAAACCTTGCAGTAAACAAGACTAAGTAAATTGGCCTTTTTGTCCCATTTCTGGATCCTCCCATTCAAAGGCAAACATGGGCTGACTGGCAGGTATGACCCAAAGGCAGAAGAAAGTATCCTTTAAATCCAGGCAAGTGAACCAGGTAACCCCAGGAGAGTGTAAGGGTTGGGGACTGTTGAGTAAAAGAGTTGTGGTGGCTGAGTTGATGGCACAGAGGTTCTGCACTGGCCAGTAGTCCCCATCTGATTTTTTCACAGGAAGGAGGGGAATGTTCCAAGGCAATCAGCAGTCTATCAGGATTCTGAATTGTTTCAGGCTGGTGATGTGGGACTGAATGCAAAGTCAGGGCCCCCATGACACTGGATACTGCTTAACAGCAATGGAGGGTTTCAGTGGGACAGAGTTCAATCACCAATGGGGCGTGACTGATCACAAGTCCTGTGTCCATACTTCTGGGACCAAGTCTCCCAAAACTTCAGGGTTATGATTATCAGGCATTTCTGGCTGATACAAGCACCATTCTTCCTCTCAGGATACAGTCGGAGTCAGTGGACCCAACTAAGAGAGAGGCCAGCTGATTTGGAATGAAAGAGATAGTTGCTCCCAACTTGGAATAGGGCACTCAGGCATGTACAAGAACTCATGTTTAATATAGTGTCCACCAAACTCACAGGACCTGCTTTGACAGAATTTCTTTTCAATGAGGGCCCCAGTGGCACTGATCATTTGTGTTTGCCAAGAGGTTAAGGAAGCGACAGGCTGTCACAGCTGAATGTTCAGCCCTACTGTCCACCATAAAGTCTTAGATTTACCCCCCAATTCTGGCAAAGACCATCAGCTCCCAGGGCCTGTCTAATGGAGCCCACTCGGCCCTATTCATTGTCATCAAAGAAAGGGAGAAGAGGCTTAGGCTGAGGTGCCCCCAGGCAATCAGGTTTCTTTGTGTCCCACAGATGGAAGGGGCATTTATCTTTCCAGTATCCAAATTGTCTTCAGCAAGCACATTGGTCAACTGCCAGGGCATAAGGTCTGCCACCAGTTTTAGGTGAGGCTTGTGGTGCCCTCTTACATCAGGTGCTGAGGTGGGATTGGCCTTGGTGGGAAACTTCAGGAACAGGCTTTCCTAACACTGTAACCAGAACACTTTTCTGTTGGGCTCCACAATCTGCCTCACATTGCTTCTTCTTTTCCTCTCTTTCTCAGTTTATGAAAACATTTTGAACAATCTGAAGCAACTGGTTGGTGTTCATGCCAGCAAAGCCATCAACCACTTGAATTTTCCTTCTAATGTTGGAGGCTGACTGTGCAACAAAGACAGCATTGACCATCTGTTGATCTTCAAGCACTGCTGGGTTAAAGGGTAGACAGACCCAGTAGGCTTCCCAGAGTCTCTCATAAAATTTGGCTGGACTCTCACTGGGTAACTTCAGTTACTTTGGACATGTTTATTGGCTTTTCGCCTCCTTCTTTGGGTTGTTCAAGGAGGGCTATGTAGTAATTATTTAAGGTTTCACAGCCCTCTGTCATATGCAGTCCCAGTTTGGATGTGCTCAGGGTAAGACTGTGTTCATCCAAGTGTCAGAATCAGCCACAGTGGCAGGTGCTTTTGATTTTAGCCAGACTTGGGCCCCATCTAGAATGTGGTGGCATTCTTCAGTATTAAGCAGGGTCGGAAGGAGTTGTTGATGGTCATTCCATATCAGCAGGTGGGTTTGGAAGATGAATGTAAGGAGGTCAGTCCTTGCTTGTATCTTCTCACAGTAAGATGGGTTGTGGTGCTTCCAATTTGGGAGATCAGTGGAACTAAATGGCTGATGGTACATCAAGGGCAGTTGGTTGGGTGTGCCTCCCTGAGCTCTAGGATAGACATGAAGCAGCAACTGGAGATGAGCTGGAGCCCCAGTATGAGCAATATGAGTAGCAGAGCAAAGGTGATGGCTGACAGGGCTATCAGAGTTTCTATTTTGACATCACCTGATGAGAACTCAATCTGGAGTTCAGGAGGTGCTGCAGCAGTTGCTGGCATCAGAGTGGTAGAATCTAGGATGGCAAGAAACTGAGGCAGATATAGCCCTCCAGACAACAGGAAAAATTCTAAAGCAAGGCTTGGATAGGCAGTGCGGGTCCAGTGGAATCAGGAACAGCCGATGGAGCTGAGGGGCTACTGGAAGGTGCAACTGGAGCAGGTGAAGACGAGTGTGATTTCTGAGGTATGTTTTGTAGCATTGGTGGTAGTGGCACTGGTGGCAGTGGCACTATGGAACCTGGGAGGGTAAAGGGCAGTGGAAGCAGCCACAGCTGTGGCAGAAGCTGCAGTTCCAGTTGTGGTGGCTGCAGCAGCCCTGAGTGTAGTGGCAGCGGTCCCAGCTGTGATGGCAGCAGAAGCCCCAGTTGTGGTGGCAGTGGTGTCCCCAGCTGTGGTGGTGGCAGCAGTTGTACTGTGGAATCAAGAAGGGCAGGGTGCAGTACCAGCATAGGCACCAAGGTCAGCTCGCCAAACTGGAACCCATGTATGTAAGGAGGCAGAATGGACTCAGGGTTTTCAGATGAGCAGCATAAAGCTTCTCCAGTTCAGGGCAAGCCTGAGAGGGTTTTTAGGAAGTTGCAGGAATTTGTCTTGATGGCCTTTTTGTCATGCAAGGCACAGGCACAGAGCCAAGGCAACAGCCATGAACTGATACAAGGGAACTAGTCAAGGTGGCCAGTCTTGAAGTCTGTTACACCATTCCAGACTTGCTGCATGGTCTTGACATCAAGACTTCCCTCAGGTGGCCAATCCAGGCATAGGTTCATCCTGTCAATCTCACAGAAGGTTCAGAGCTTCTGAGGCTTCATTTTTACTCTGTAGTCATCAGGGAATGTATTCTTTTTTTTTTAACTATGAAAACAATAACTACTATATTGTATCTTGTTACTTTCAGAATAGTTAACCATTCCATCAGGCATAACAAAAACAAACCAAAAACAAAACACAATAAAACCAATAAAAACAGGACGTGAAATGAAGAAAAAAAAAGAAATGAAAATTAAACAAAGCAATGACATTAATATTGGGGCTCGAAGACAAGACAGAGGACAATCCCACCTATTTGCCACACTAGAAAATCTCATCTACCCAAGAAATGCTGAGACTGCGGGCACCAAGCCTGCAAAACAATCCAACAATACAAGCATTTAGTTGCTTTATGTACCCCAGTTGCCATGAACCCAGCAGGTCCTCCGGGCAAGCAGGACACTCACAGGGCGAGGGGTGGGGGAAGGTCCTTGATTCACAGCCCGCATGCTGGCAGGCCTATGGGATACAACTCTTTCTCTCCTCCTGCAGTCCACGTGGTCCTGCAGACTCATCAGGGAGGCGGGCTTGCTTCTGGTTGCGGCCGTTCGCCCCAACATGGAGGGTTCGCAGAAGGCACATAGTCCTCCCCCTGGGTTCCACGTGGTCACGCAGACTCACCAGGGAGGCAGGCGGGCTTGCTTCTGGTTGCTGCCTCTCGCCCCAACATGGAGGGTTTGCAGAAGGCACATAGTTCTCCCCCTGGGTTCCACGCGGTCACACAGACTCACCAGGGAGGCAGGAGAGCTTGCTTCTGGTTGCTGCCTCTCGCCCCAACATGGAGGGTTCGCAGAAGGCACATAGTTCTCCCCCTGGGTTCCGCACAGTCATGCAGACTCACCAGGGAGGCAGGAGGGCTTGTTTCCAGTTGCTGCCTCTCGCCCCAACATGGAGGGTTCGCAGAAGGCACACAGTTCTCCCCCTGGGTTCCGTGAGGGAATGTATTCTTGAAGTTTTTCAGCATATAATCAAGGACCATAGCTTTACCCTCACTTGCATTCATTCTATCTCCCTACAGTGTATGTGGTGTACCCTTGAATGGTAGTGCAACAGACAAAGGGTGGGTGTTCCTGAAGTGAGGAACCAAAAACTTGTCATCTCTGGCTGCTCCCCTTATGGGGACAAAGGTCTGTCTGGGAAGACCCCCATTACAGAGGTTGATTCACCATTTTTGCCATTTAGATGCAAACACAGAACCTCAGAAATCCGACTCAATCAACTCCAAAGCTCTGAAGTCTGGAAGCGGCCTTTCACCATAGAGCACAGATGGAATGGTCTACTGCTTTCACCATCTGTTACAAACATTCACACAATCAATCAACAGGCACTCAGAGGCAAAACATTCCAGTTCCCTTCCCTCATGGGTAGCCTTAATTAATGAGAGGTAATTGAGTTCTCCTTCTGCATAGAACTGAACAGGACTGACTGACAGATTGAGGTGCCCCTGGGGTCTTACCTTATCCAATGACCTGACCTGACTGTGTCCTTTCCCCTCTATTTGGGTACAACAAAGGCCATTAGCACTGATCAGGGGCCTTTGAGGGAACTCTGAGATAATCTTGCGGGCACACCTTCCCATCAAGGAGTGTAGAGAAGTCCCTGCTTTGGCTGCCAGGCCTCAGCCAGTGACCTAAGCAGTCAGAACAGTCTTCCCAGTCAGGGAACCAAGAATGTTATGGAAAACAGATTGAACACAGGAAAAAGTGGCACCAAGGAGGTTTAGGAGGCAGTTTTTTTACACCAGTGGGCCTGATTGGGATCTCTCTCAGAATCAGAACCCTGCCCAGTGGTGTTTCAGGGTTCTTATGGGGAGAGCAAGTGGGAGGTACAAAAGCAGACTTGGTGCATTATGATTGGAAGGCTGGGTGACATCATAGGTTGCCAAGGGAGTTAAACATCTCAAATTACCCTGCAAGACCGTCAGTTAAACAAGCACAGGTTACACAAAAGAAGGAATGATCTGCTATCAGACTTGTCCATATATATCTGCTTGGTTTTGGAAACGAATTCTTGGTAGGCTTCTTTTTTGGCAGGGATGGCCATACCAGGGCCTGAACTCACAACCTTGTACCTGTCCGGCAGGTGCTTAAGCCCCTGAGCCAAACTCACCACCATATTTTTCTTGAGACAGAGTTGCACTATGCTGTTTAGGCCGGCCTTGCTCACATTGTAACCCAAGCTGGTTTTGAACTCACAATGTTCCTCCTACCTCCATCTCCTGAGTGCTGGGATTAAAATTGTGTGCCACCATGCCCAGCTCTTGGCAGACTTCTTGGTAGGTTTTTTTTTTTTATTTTAATTCCTCTTCAGTCTTATTCTTCCTGTTCTTTCAAGTGCTGAAATTTTAGTCTCTTTCAAGCATTCTGTGATTCTGATACATCAATGGTCTTATAACATATTTCCTTGGGCACAAATACCTAAATTTTTTTTTAAAACTGCAGTATGACACGAAGAAGAGTTTGTTCACATTTTATTGATTATACAGATCAATGGGTTTCATTTTGAGTTTTTTGTTTTGCTTTGTTGGGTTTGTTTGGGGTTTTTTGTTTGTTTGTTTGTTTTGTTTGTTTGTTTTTGTCTTTTTGAGACAGGGTTTCACTATGCAATTCAGGCAAATTTTAAACTCATTTTGTAGCCCAGACTAACCCTGAACTCAGCAATCCTTCTGCCTCAGCCTCCCAAGTGCTGGGATTACAGGTATGTGTTACCATGCCTCGCTCAAAGGGGTTCATGTTGGTAGAGTCTTACACACTTATAATGTAATCAATTCCCTCCTCCCTCTGGGCTCTTGTCCTGAAGATGATGAAGTATGAAGCCCAGGACATAGCTGTGGGGAATGAACTGAGTACAGATTATTAGAAAGAATAAGAACTCTCCCCCAGCTGAGAGGGGCTCCAAGGGAGGATGCCAAAGAGGCACCCAAATTCAGGGGTTTATATTCATTTCGTTGGGCTGTTTCAATGGGCATGAGAAAATATGAGCGCGAAATAATGCAACTGCTGCTTTTGGCCAGGCTTCTAATATTAATTAGGATGAGCAGATTTACTTGCACTCCAACTTTCCAGGCTCTATCTCAGTTTACCCAGGCCCTTATCCTTTGAAACACTGCAGTTTCCATTTGTTATCTAGGTATCTGATGTTAGGAGAACAGACTTCATACTCCATTGAGTCCCTTTCCCTCGTGTTCAATTTTCCCAGAGTTTATCTCAGTTTACTCAATCTCTATCCTAGCTACCTACTGCTAGGTATTTCCAGGTCTCAGTAACGTACTCTGATCATTTTTATACCCCCATCATCCTCCTTAACATACCCTCCCCCATAGTTTCACATTGTGAGGGGTCCTATGTATATTATATATTCACCTCATTCCCCTCGAACCTGCCAAAAATCCATATGACTTTGGAAAATCAAAATTATTTTCCCTACTTCACCAACAAATGCAGTCACGGTAACATGTAAAAGACAAAGCTCAGCAGGGATTCATAACTGTTGATGTACCTACACTGATACACCTGGAAAAAAAAAGACATGGAAAGAGGGATTTAAAATTTACAGCAAGGAAACCTAATTTTCAAAGTACAGCTAAATTTGCACCACTGAGTTGTATATGGAGTCTTTTTTCTTAACCTCTGGAGTGTCTTCAAAATAATAATTGTAATTTGAGATGCGGACCATATAAAATGGACCAAATGATAAGATAATGAGCAAAAGTATTTTCAAAATGAGACCAGCTGTCGACCTTGTCTTTGGAAAGGAGGTTCTGGCAAACTTCCACTGGCCCCCAGCCTAGTCTTGTTTCAAAGTGATTAGCAAACATTCTAGTCAATCAATCCTGTCCCAAATTAAGTTGTTGGTAAGAAAAAAAGAAAAGTGCAATTTGCATTACAAAGCTCTTGGGCATCTGACAGATGAGATGTGACTTCCCTGAGGCTGCTTCATATTGAGTAAAAATAAGGTTTCTCTTCTTTCCAAATCAAGAGGGAGGGCTACATCAGCCCTCCCCATTTTACCCACTAAAGAATGAACTAAAATTGGGCCCTCAAATGTTCCTATATTTATAGGCAGATATAAGTGAATAATTTTTACATAAATTGCATTTCTGTCTTCACAGGTGTCTTTGCCCATCTGCAGAAATGCTAGCAAATCTCTACCTGATTCCAGAAATAGCTTTCTGGTGTTCTGAGACAGGACTATGCTTTTGTTCCTGGCTAACATATTCATTAGACTCTTATACTTTATGTTTGAGGAATTCTGAGGTGACCTAGGATATGTTCCAATCTTTATAACTATAATGCTGAAATAAAATTCCCCTTGTTATCTGGAGATTTTACAAAAATTTAATTTCATTCCAAGTTATTTGCTGAGAGTATGTTAATACCAGAGTAATAAACTAAATCATAGCCCCAGAGCATGTAATGAACTTTGTATTCAAGAACATTTAAGAAGCTGTCTAGTCCAATGTGTTGGTTTGGAGTTCAGGACATTGCGATTAGAGACATTAATTGATTTGCCTAAGGTCGAAACACAAATTAGTACCAGAGTTTGAATAAAAATGTAGGGTTTTCTGATCCCTGGCCAAATGCTTCTGTACTGTAACAGCGATAATTTTGTGTCCTGGAGAAGCCTAAAGTATTATCTCAGAGAACCTTAGATTATGCCTCTTTATGAATCATTTGGTAACAGAAAAATAAACAGGTTTTTTATGTATCTAGAATTGATTCTGTGCTCATCTATATAGAGCATGATTCCAGAAGACAGATGTGATGTGGAGTTGGGAAACAGCCACGCCATGCTATATATACCCATGATTGGAGACAAAATAATTTTTACCTTAGCTACTCTATGAGTAGAGTAATATGACTAGAATCCTGCAGTGCTGGCTGCATTTCAGGGGCGGCAGTGTCAGAGAGCACATAAGTTCAAGAGCTCATAAAGTTACAATACCCTCAAATTCTAGGCATGAAGGAGGAAGAAAAAATGACACCCATCATTGTTGTAAATCAAAGAAAAATATTTTCAGCCTCCAGTAGGGTAGCAAAGACAATTTCTCCCTGACCATCTTAGAGTTTGTCCTGAAGTTCGTGAATTAAATTGACAGAAAACATGTTAACAGGAAGAAAAAAGGCATGCAAGTTTAATTGATGTTTTTAATTTTACATGCATGGAATACACAGAAAACAATTGAAAACTCAAAGCAGAAGTTGGACACAGAAAGTTACCATTTTACCAAAAAACAATAAATTGTGGGGAAGTCACTAGACAAAGGGGAAGTTGATGTTTCTGGAGTAAGGGAAATACATGGAGAAACTATTGAAAGATAGAGATTGTTTTAGTAAGGTTGATTTGCACAGACTCGTCTTATTGCTGACTTCCTGTCTTCATGATAGTAAAACATTCCTGGATGGGTGATTTATGACAGTCTTGATTTTGTCAACATTTCTACTCTTAGAGAAAGGAAGAGCTAAGAGTTTCTGTATATGTCGATTCTCAGCAGCCTTCAGTTCAAAATAATCCATATCCCAAGGTAACATATTTTGAGGTAGCACATCTGATTCTTTTGAATTCAATAAGAAATGAGAAATGGAAAAAGTTATAAAGAACCAATGTATACAAAAAATCCTCTTTTATTAGAAGAATCCAAGATCTCATGGATTCCTAGAACTCAATTGCTGAAGAATGGCTTAATGCCCATCATAACAACTAACCCTTTTTATAGGTAAGTAAACTGGATGTTTTCATTTCCTCCAATGATTTTAGCTAATGGGTAACAGAAAAAACACTTAATCCTGGTTTCCTCACTTTAAATCCAACTCAATACTTAAGTAAAGTCAATTAACCAATCAGAGACTTGCTGGCAAATATTACCCTTAGTGTCACATAGGTGGTCTTCATTTTTCATATGGTCTACATCACTACAAAGAGATTAGTTGCAGTACTTTCTTAAAAGCATCCATATCTCTCATGCTAAGTGATATATGAAAGGTTGTTCTTATGGTAGGTATAACCTAATATGCACAGCCAATAAATTTTAAATAAAAATACTTTAGACTAAAAGAAAAAATACATCTCAGTATTCCCTTTCTATCAGTCCCACAGAAGTAAGCTATAACTGAAAACTCCTTCAATGTAGAAAATATAGTTCATATTCCCTAATCTATATTCATGGATTATTTTCAATAGTGATCTGAACATATAGAGACTTCCAAATCCTCTCATTTGAGGGGCCCAAAAGTGCTATCTGGATAGAACAATGATCAAAAAACAAACAAACAAACAAACAAACAAATAAATAAATAAAAACAGAAAAGAAAAAGACCATTTGTGGGCTGAAAGTTTTTCTTCCATCTGGCATCAAACATCAAGGTTCATTTTGGAGATCCTTTTAAAATATACTCCTGAAATCCTTTTTATTTTACAATGTAAAAATTTAAGTTTAACATTATGCTTAACATGATGAAAAGTGGACTAGAGTTTGACATTTGTTAATATTTCACAGCACATTTCTATTTTTGCAATGATGGAATAATTCCTTCTCCTCCCAACTAGGAAAGGCACACATAGAAGCATTTGAAGACACCAAGTTGAGCGGGTAGTAATGGAGCACTCAGGAAGGAGGAAACAACATAAGCAAATGTAGAGAAATGGAAAACTACTAGGTATGCTCCAGCCGTAACAAGCAAATTTCACTGCTAGTTTTGGTTCTGAGTCCAACAACTTGGAGTCTGGTTCACTGCTCTGACATTGTTATAGTCTGAATGTTTGTGTCTCTTCAAAATACATACATTGAAACCTAATCACCCACGTAAGAGAACAAGGAGGTGTTGCCTTTGGAGGGTGACTGGGTTCTGATGACAGAGTCTTTCTCAGTGGGATTAAGGCCCTTTTAAAAAGGCTTGAGAGCCCTTGTTTTCTTCTTCCACGAGATGAGGACACAGAAAAGGAACCATCTATGAGAAATAGGTCTTTATCCAATTTTAAATCTGCTAGTGCCTTAATCTTGAACATCTCAGCCTCTGGATTAAAGAACATTTCTGGTGTCTATAAACTACTCAGCCTAGGATATTTTGGTAGAACACTTTACACAGAGCAAGTCTGCAATCTGTCAGGAAATTTACTTCTTTGTGCCTCAATTTCTAGTTTGTAAAATAGAATAAAATAGAACTAAAACTGTTGTAACAAAGATGAAATAAAATAAATGATTATAAAGTTGTAGCACAGTGCTTGATAAAAAGAGATCAGTAAATGTTAGCATTCATTATTGTTGTTGTTCTTAGTTGCCGCAGTACAGTTTCTGTAGAGAAATGAAGGATTTAGGCTTGGAACTATCATTTATAATGCATGGTATCAACTCAAGTGAGATCTCAAGTGTATATTGAAAAACTGCTCAGAGTCAAGCTGTTCCAAAAAAAAAAAATCAATAGCACCTATCGTTAGTTCCTCAGCAAAAGCCCTTCAGCACATATCTCCTTGTTTGGAGATAGACCAGCTGTGAGAAAAGAAGGGGTCTTTCATAATGGGCAAACATGCTTCAGATTCGTGCTTGGGGGAAGGCACTGTACACTAATGAATTTGCTTTGTGTTCCTTAATGTGAAAGACTAACAGCATGAGACTGGAGCCATTTCTGACTTGACCGACTACTACCCACATGACAAATACTATTAAAGCATTTCAATGAATGCGTGCAACACACAGTGAATTGTTCTAAATATCTACTAAATAAAAATGACTTGTCCATCTCATAAGAAAAAATTTCATTCTGAAGTCTTCTTTAATGTGGAAATTTTTGCTAAGGAACAGGAGAAAACCATGTCGTGATGCCTAGTTACATACACTTTTGCTGGTTATGTTTGATTACCGATAATTTTTAGCAAATATGTTTAACTTGTTTGATACAATGTTCAACCTTTTTATGAAATTGAGTTCTTTTTGTGTTCTATCCTACATCCCAGAATACAAACTCTTAATAGGCAGCACAGATACATTCTGTGTTCTCTAATGCCAAAAGTAGTCACAATGAAATTCAAATCAATGCAAGTTAAATGAATTATAGCTTTATCAAAAAGAATCAAATACTCTTCCTACTTGTACTTCCACCCCTATAGGGTATTCTGCACATCAGATAGCTCTGGATTAATATTAGTTGAGAGATCTTAGAATATCAAATACATTAAAATAACTTCCATTTACTAGTCTTAGTGAGTCCATGCAACAAGAGAACGTTCTGAGAGGTTACACAAAATGAATCCCAAGGTCCCTCAAAAGTCTCAAATTCTATGACAAAAAATAGAAATAAAAAATAAAATTATATGATATTCTATCAACACTATACTCCAGTACTTTCTTACTAGACTCCGTTTTGATCACTTTTGAAAGGTCATTTAATTTCTTAAGTGAGCTAATTAGTGAGCTAAGTAGTTTTGAATGATTGCAGGTGACAATACTATGCTATTGCCCTACTAAAAGCTAAGGTGACACCAATTAAATTAAGGGTGAGAGATAATTCTCCTTTATTACTACACCTGTATTCATATTTATACACTTTTCATTAATGCTCTTGGGGTCAGTTAAAAGATAAATGGGAGTTAAACTAGACTCATTAATAAAATTTAGAAATTGAGTTTCCAGGTTCTGTATGCTAATTACTCTCACCACCACTAAGGTATTTTAAATCAGCACAGATGAGCACTTAAGCAAGGAAAAGAGAATAAACCTAAAAGAGGAAGCTGAGGGACAGACAAGATAAGCAAGATTAGCAGCCCAGCAGGTCTGCCAATTCTTCCTTCATCCCAGTGATACTTTTAATGTATTAATGTTGGCTGGCATTGTTCTCAAGTGACCTGCTGCTATAAATACCTCCTCGTCTGGTAACCAAAGGGAACAGCGCTCTTACTGCCAGTAACCTGATTAAGAAGTTTGAAAACAAAAGGCATAGAGGGTAATGATCTTTCTGCATGAGACCTCTGCACTTTGTAATTACTCAGATTCTCAGAAAATAAAGACGCACCCTTTTCAGTCCTTGTGCCTTCTACACTGCACAGTGCTGGCTGATACAAAGGAGATGAGAGTAGAATCCTTCTGACTCCTAGCGCAAATGGAGGGATGACCATGCGAATCATTAATTCAACTCATTTTATTTGCTCTCCATAAAGGAGTACTAACTACTCTTACCTATTTAAATTCTGTGTGTGTGTGTGTGTGTGTGTGTGTGTGTGTATTTGCCTGGCACTTAAAAGTATGATCAGGTTTTACCCAGCAGCCATTTCCCACTAATGTAAACTCTTATTAATTTTCAGCTTTTCCTGACCTTGGCATTCTAGTTGAATGATGATTATTAAATCAAATTTTAAGGCAATAAATTAAAGTGTTTTTAAAATGTACAGTACACATGAGTATTTACCTTAAAATATAGGTAATGCTAAATACTATGTGAGGACCTGGGTTCAACCCTCAACAAGAAAGCAAAAGAAAGAAGGAAGGAAGGAAGGAAGGAAGGAAGGAAGGAAGGAAGGAAGGAAGGAAAGAAAGAAAGAAAGAAAGAAAGAAAGAAAGAAAGAAAGAAAGAGAGAGAGAAAAGAAGGAAGGGAGGAAAGAAGGAAGGAAAAGAGGGAGGGAAGGAGGGAGAGAGGGATGGAGGGAAGGAGGTTCCTTGTTAAGCCTGCAAGACAACTTCATCTCGTCCCCTATCCTCCAGAGGAACATCTCACAAAGAAGCAAGGAGAGAAAGAGGGAGAAACAGAAAGTAAGCTGTTAATTCTCTATTAAACTGTGAAGTGAACACTAAAATGTAACTGAATCTTTCTAAGGCTGTGTAGAAGGGGATTTTCTTCATAGGATGATTGAACTTTACCTGTTCTGCATACTGAGAGGACCTGGTGACTTTATTCTCTCTCTAACCAACTATTTTTGTCATACTGAGGATGGCCCAAAGTCTGTCTCACTCACTGAGATATATATCCAGCCCTTTTTTTTTTTTTATCATTTTGTTTTGAAACAGAGTCTTGCTAAGTCACTAAGTTGCCTAGGATGGGCTCAAACCTTTCAGACTTTTTAAGCAATTTCAAAAAGAAAATTTCACTCATTCTCCTTATATCAACACACACTTTCAAATAATTTCTCCTCTGGGAGACTTTACCCATTAGCCTGTCAAGTGAAATACTTTTTTTCTCTTTTTCCTTCTTATGCGATGTACCATGTTCCACTTTTGTGTTCTCTTTCATGTATTTGTAGTTTATTTTATATCAGTCTACTGCTGGGAAACATGATATTGAAAGTATTTCTAAATTCTTGTCAAGCAGAATGAATAAATCGTCTAATTCCAGGGGTTTTTTTTCAACCAAACTGTGAAATAAAAACTAGGGGAACTGCTGTTAAACTATATGCACAAGATTTTAATGCAGGCCTTTTGAGACATCTGCTTTGGCCATGTACAGGGCTTGTTGTTTACTGCTTTCAGCTACATCACATAGAAGAGTTCAGGCAAGGCATGTTGGTGCGTGCCTGTAATTCCAGCATTTGGGAGGCTGACGCAGGAGGATTGTTGTAAATTCGAGGCCAACCTGGGCTACAAAGTGAGTTCAAGACTAGCCTGAACTGCATAGTGAGACCCTGCCTCAAAATGGCAAAAAAAAAAAAAAAAAATTTGAAGAATTTACGTTACATGAATTTGGCAAGATTAGGCATTACTTTATAAGAAATGTCTATCCTATTTTATTTATATTTTTCATTTTTTATAAAAAATAATTTATTAAAAGTAATGTACTAAAATGCATGTACAATATTTTAATGAAGGAAAAAATGGAAAAATGAGGTCAATTGAAATACAAAGAGAAAGGACAGAGCCAGATATAAGACTCATTACATAGTCCACGCCAAACAACCCTCAATAGCTGCCAGAAATGAGTAACTAATTTAGTTTTATGTTTTGTAGTCAATGCAAATAGACAAAAAAAAGAACTTTTATTGTCTACTTAGCATAAATAACACAATTAACCTTGGTAAAGCAAAACTTCTTTAGACAGTGAATCCAAAAAGTAATTTTTCCTTAGTACTTCATTGAAAAGTCAGTGTGAAACGTAAAAATAGCAATTTCAACAACTTTACAAGAGACATAAAGAAGAGTTTCACTGGACTATTCTACATAAACTTCTACAATGTAAGTCAACAGCACAACTCAGTGGAAAAAGTTCTATGAGGAGAAGAAATGGTTACAACTCATTGAAAACACATGAAATGACTTAGTCCAAAACACGCAGGTTACTGTGGCAGCTCTTGGTGGCCCACTGACAGTGCTGTGAGGGTTGAGTATGCACATTTTGTCACCTGTCTGTCATTAGTGGGAGTTTACTTAGTACTTTGAGTCACAGAGGGATACCTCACAGGCCTGCCTAGATTCTACAACCCTGTCTTGGACAGTTACTAAATCATAAAAGTCTTGACGTAAGCCAGGAGACATACAGTAGGGAACTTCCAAATACCTCACTTAAAATATGGTTGTTCACTATGGGTTTCACTATAGGAGAATAGAGACACATTCATCAAAAGAAACAAAAACGCATTAAAAACATATTGTCAGTGGTTAGTGGTCAATGCATAAAGTAACCTGGACAAAATACCAGCTTACTGCTGAAGGCAGAGTCTGATATCAACAGGGGTAAAGTAGAAGAAAATTCAGCAAATGAAAACAGTACTACTCCTGTTTTTCTTTTGGCCTGTGAAAGCAAGCCAAAATGTCAGCACTGAATTCTTTCTTACTTTCTATACAAACAAGTAGAATTAGTATTTCCCCAGAGAAGAAGGTAGAAAATTGTTCATAATGAAGTAAGATTTGGAATTAAAAACATAAACAGTGGAGTGCTTCAACAAAGCCAGATTATCCAATGCAAACAATGGATCGATTGTCAGTTGAGTGAAAAGATAACCAAATCTCCATTGCCTAGAGGCCTGGAATGATAGCTATTATATTGAAAGATTTTATGCATCAATTTTCCGATGTGTGAGGGAACAGTTTAACCTTGACACAATAGCTCTATGCACACAAATGCCTGAAAGTAACTAGTCAGAAAAGCAGGCGACTTTCAACTATTAAAATTAATTTTTAACTATACACCCAAAAAGCGAGTATTAAAGATTCATTGAGCTTAGCTGTTACAGTTCTAGAGAACAAGTGCCAGACGCAGTGCTCCTAGAATACAAACCAAAAAAATGCAGAGACTGTATCTGTGAAAATCACTTTGTTCAGCACCATATCAATTAGTAATGAAGTTCTTACAAATGCTTTTTCAATGAGATAATAAGGAATCAAGACCTTTGCTAGAAGGAATGGCCAACATAAACCAGATATTTCAAAATAGGATTTGGCAGTTTCCATCGCTCAATCTCAGGAATAGTATGGGCAAAACTGGACCTCAAGCTAGAGTCAGCACTGAAAAGGAACCAGGATTTCCCTTCTGCGTCTTTTCATTTCTACTTTCTAGCATGTTTGCTTATTCTCTCCAACCTGAGACCCACATTTTCCCTACAGTAGTAGACATAAATCTAGATGGTAAGATCTCAGATAATAAGATCTTCTTCCTTTACTTAGTTCTTTGGTCTACTAATCCACTCTCAGACCAGTCCTATAACCAGGAGTGTAGCTTTCTGGGATTAGCCCGAGTTGTATCATGTGTTTTTCCTTAAAACTGGAGGCAGAGATTTACAAGAAGGAGAATGAGAGAAAAAAGAGGTAGTTCTTGCAAGAACAAGTAGAATACTCTGGAACACAGAATTAGGCAGAAGTAATGAATAAAAAAATACAATATTTGTAATTAAACCACAGCAGAAAAAATTTTTGCTTTTTGAATTTTTATTTTATTAGTGCATGTTTACATCACATAATAATTACATTTATCGTGGGGAGTTGGTACATGTGCTTTTTCCTCTTGTTAAGGCTTGCCAACAATGGGGCTATTAAAATATACATATCCAATCTTGTTCATTTCAATGAGGTTTTTTAAAAAAAAATATGATCCCCAAAAGTCATCTTCTTTAGTGATGCCAAAAATAATTCTAAACTCCAGTTTTGAGATTGTTCTCATGGACTCTTTAAAACTGCTCTAAGCAAAACATGTATGGTTATATGTCAGTGAGAAATCAACCTCATAAACTGTAATTAGGTAAGAGTTATTTTTGATTATTCTAAAAAAATCACAGGTACTTTTAAATAATCAAGAACCAGTACAACATCTAACGATGTTAGAAAATACGACACAGAATCGGAAACCAGTTCCAATGGATTTCTGAATTGTTTACTCACTGTTATCATACAGTGGTGCCATGGTTGGTATAGGAAAATAGCCACTAATAATTGCTGTGTTGAAGGAGAAACAGGCTTTTTTATTTAAGACCTTGGTTTGTTAAGGCTCTGGGGAGTCTATTATAGAAACCAGAAGGGAAGCTTGGTTCCAACAGACCACTTCAGACAGTTTTAACATCCACAGATATGCTGGAGGACACTGGAGGTTTGATCCATGTACACAAATGATCCCTGTAGCATGGAACAGAATATACCTCTCCTGGCCTGATATGTTGCTCACACTTTTTTTAATTTTCCTGATGCTCAAGAAATGAAAAAGTGCCTACATACTCACTGCCTGTCATGAGTGCTCTCATTGATAATGTCAAAATAAACAACCAGAATTTCTCCTGCTGCACATGAAGCACTACTGTGAATTTCATCATTGAGATTAAATCCATGACACCCAGAAGGAGGAGGAGGTAAAAGAGAAGGAGAAGGGAAGAGGAAGGAAGGGAGGGTGTTAAAAAGAGGGAAAGGACAGGGGAAGGAGACAGAGGGAGAGGGATAAATTTGGATACATTAACATAACAACTCTCTGTTACAAATGAGACAGCTTTCACCAGCCTCTTTGGTCCAAAAGCTCAGGTTGGTTCATTTGTCAGCACTGCTCACCAAATCCAAAGGAGGCCGTTTATGTCAGTGAGAAGGAAAAAAGATGTTCTCTAAAACAGATGTGGGGAGGGCCTCATTTTCCTTAAATCATCATCACATCGTGTACAGGTGCATAGAATCTTATAGCAAAAAATAAAATAAAATAAAATAAAATAAAATAAAATAAAATAAAATAAAATAAGAGAAGTCATCCCCAAGCTTGCTTTATTGCTTCCGGCCATCCTCTGCTGTCTTCCTTCGCTGTAGATACAAAACTGGCCCACCCTCCTGGGGTTAACAACTGCATAGTTTGTCACTTCCTCTGGGCTGAGGAAAGGAAGAGGTGACATTTGTGCCCTAGGCTTAAGAATGTTTGGAGAAGCTACTTGTCTCTAAAGGAACAAATTCATGTTGCTGTGCTATGCACAGCCAGTGCCGTGTTCATGTCACTGGCTTCAGTACTGTAGTCATGTTGCCGAGGACACATCTGACTCACCATGAGCCAATCTTCCTTGTCCAAGAATTATTTATAAGACATATTCTCTGACTACAATTGTAGTCAGAGAACATGGCATACCTAGAATTCCACATGGCTCCATGTGTTAATAGGGAAAAGTGGCTTTTATATAAAATGTTATTCGTATGAAATTGGATATTTTGAGGGTACACTAAAGAAGCCTCCTCTTTTAGCAATGACTGGAAGTGGATATTCTGAAAAGCTCTTGCTATAAACACCTAGAAGTGACAGATAAAATACAATAAACATGCCTTTAAATGCATAGTTGTGCTTCCAAGAGTGTGCCAGAAATACCCAGGGGAAAATGACAATAAAACAAAGCAGATACCCTGAATGGTCAATGAATACAAAAAAAAAAAAATGACTGCTCTGGAAGCATGTGCCAGCCATAAGAAGGCAGAGACATGAATCGTATAGCTGAGCAAGAACAGAAGCCAAGGCTTTGGCCCCATGTAAGTTGGTGGAAGGGAGGCTTCTGCATCAATTCTGAACCCGTGGTTCAGGAAATAAAAGCTTCTGACAAAAGTTAAAACTTGAAAAAGGAACTTGTCCATCTCAGCCCAAGTCCTGAGAAGGGATAAAAAGAATTCCCTTGAGAATATCAAACCACAATCCCACACTGAACCAGGTTTGCATTTTGAATTTATGCTTCAGCAAGGTCAAAGAAAATCTAAACCAAGAAAGAAATGTGAAGAAATCCCAGGTAGCAAATGTTTTGGAACAGTGGGCAGAAACTAATAAAAACCTCTTGAGTGACTCGCTCATAACCAAGGCCTCATAGATTTCCCACCAATTATAAATAGCTGAACAAGCACCCAGCTGAACAAGCACATAAATTATGTGTCATTTTTGCCGACTGTTACTTATGTTATCTTATTTATGTAAAAGAAGGGAGTCAGGAATTTTTAAAACACTCTCAATCTAATAGTAGCCAAGATGGATGGGAAAAAAGAAGCATAAAACAAATTGTGACCAAAGAAGACACCTACATAATTACAATATAATATTTATAAACTTAGCATATACTATCCATATATGGTACAATAATTATAAATAATTATAGTATAATACGTTTTGGTTCATGTCTGAATGTCCCCGCAAAGCCTCATAAACTTCTGGATGGGGCTTTTTGAGAGGTAGCTGAGTCTAGAGTTTGTCATTTGTGCAATGCTGGGATTAACAGTGCTGGTATTAAGGGTGGATGATTGCTGGGTCAGTACAGATTGGGTTGGCACTGACCTAATCCTAGAAGTCTGGGTAAAATAAAAGGGACAGAAAGAGGCTTGTTTCATTGTTTTTGCTGTCTTCTGCCACCATGAACTATCGCCTCTCTGCTATGTGCCACCCTGCCTTGGAGCCAGCCAGTTATGGACTGAAACCTCTACAAACTGTGAATGAAATAAACTTTTCCTTCCTTAACTTTGGGAGTCAGGTATTCTGTCTCAGCAATAAGAAAAGTAACTAAGACAAAATATAAATGTCAGTCATCACTATATGTGTAAATAGCTTAAGGTAATCATTTAAACACACTTAATGAAACTAGATTCAAAAGTATAATCTTTACACACAATTTAAAAGAGTTGTATATAAAACATGGTGAAGAGCCAGGGATTTAGCTCAGCAGCGTAAGTGCCTGCCTTGGAAGCACAAGGTTGTGAGTTTGACACCTGGTACCAAAAAAAGAAAAAAAAAGAAAAAAAAAAACAAAAACATGATGAAGACTGAAATTATTACCTAGAAAAAAAATACTAAAAAAAATTAATGTTAATCTAAAAACTGAAATAGCAATGTTAACATCTGTTGATACATTATGAGAGATCAAAATTGTCACTAGTTAAATATAAAAGTTCTGCTTCATCAAAAAGAAATGAAAATATAAACTTGTATATCACAAAGAGTAGCTCCAAAATACAGTCTTAAAGTATAACAACAACACAAAAACTGAAAAATGGATATAACCAACCATTATAATGTCAAATTTTAACACGTTTCTCTCAGGAACTGGTAAATTGTATTGACAAATAATATTTATAAAAACTTACACCAACATATAGTAATATATATTCTTCTTAGGCATATGGTTTTGAAAAGCCTACCAAGGAAATTTCAACAAATTTCAAATAGTCAGTATCACGCAGAAAAATATAGTCAGAAAATTCAATCATATTAAAATTAATAGCAAAAAATAATTTATAACTCAATACATTTGGAAAGTCCAACACATACAAAATAACTAATGAGTCAATATAGAAGTAAAACTGGAAATATACTTAGAAAAATAATAAAAATAATTTATATCAAAAGAGTAACTTAAGTAAAACCTGGGAAATCCAGAGGTCTAAATTTTATACAAGAAAATTCAAAATGTTTATAAATTAATGAATTAAATGATACAACAATCTCACCTCCATGCACGTATCAAAAATAACTGAAATCAGGATCTCAAGATATAGCTGCACATGAACATCATAGGATCATTAGGTTCATTATAGGATCATTCACAATAGCTATCAAGTTAAAGCAACTTAAATACCTTTCCACAGGTGACTATATAAAATGTGGCATATACATGCAGTGAAATACTACTGGGCCTTAAAAAAAAGAAGGAAATTCTGTCACATGCTACCCCACTGATGAGATTTGATGATACTATGCTAAGAGGAATAAGCCAGTCACAGAGACAAACGATTCCTCTTACATGAGGTATCTAAAGTAGTCACATTCTTAGAAACAAAAGAATGGTGGTTGCCAGATACTAAGGAAGAGGGAAAAGAGAAGTTGCTCAATAGGTTTACTGTTTCTCTTTCAAAAGATGAAAAAGTTAGATCTGTTATATAACATTGTGCATATAGTTAACATTACCTTATTGTTCGCTTAAGAATTAAGTCGGTAAATTTTTATGTTTGTATGTGTTTGCATGTATGTATACATAGAGATAGGGATAGGTATATATATATAAATATAGATGATAGATAGATAGATAGATAGATAGATAGATAGATAGCATTAAGCAAGCTAGTTAACAGGTAAGGGAAGAAAGACAAGGCAAATTTAAAAATATGTGAAGGAAGAAAATAATAAAACTAAGAAAAAAGTGAGGAGAGATATTCAGTGAGAAGTTCAACAAAACTCAATGTTTAAATCTTTAGAAAGTTAACAAAATAATCTTCAGTAAGATTGACCAAGGAAAGACAAATAGAATAGAGAAATAAGCAAGAGTAGAAATAAAATAAAACATATACCTGCAGATAAAGCAGAGATTTAAAAAGTAATAATGCGATGAACAACTTTACAGTAATATGAAAATGTAAGTGAATTGAATAAATTCCTACAAAATTGCAATATTAAATAAGGTAATGCCCAGACTAGAATAATAGATTTTAACAAAACGAACTCAGTCATTAAAATAATAAACCTTTAATTCTTCCTTCAGATGATGCACATTTTCCAATGTTTGTCAACCAGTAACATGATATCAGGGACACAAGAAGCAGCCAACGTACACTGTTAATAAAAATTATACAGGCTTTAAGAGCAGAACTGTAATCGACATAATTAAAACTGTTCTATTTCACACTTCCTGGTTTCCTTGTTCCACCACAACCATGTATCTCTAATCTAGTTGCTCTTCCACTTAGTCTCAAAATGACAAGACAAAATAGAAAAGGTGGAAATCACAGAAGGTTGGTTAGATCCGGAGGACACAAAACCAGAAAATCTTTGGACCAAGTTTGCTTAGGGCTAGACTCGGCACTCAGCTGCTGATTTTCTGTGTTGGAGCTTTTCTCCTCCACTTCTTTCATACTTGCACCTGTCACCTGCTTTATCTTTTAAACACTGCTTTTATTTACCTATAACACAAACAAATAACTAAAACCCTGAGAAGCCTAGAGGTTAGTGATGGACATTTAAACCATTTGATTTTAACCAAATGTTGAAAAATGTATCACCCTTAAAATGGCACCTAAAACATGTGGCAAAATTTATCCACATTCCACTTCAAAAATAGCAGCAGCCCCTATCAGGAATCTGGGGACTCCTTCCTTTGTCCTGGGCTCACATGGTTTGCCAGCCCTGCTCGGTCAGGATGATAGTTGTGCTATATGGGCGTCATAGCTGGGTAGGAGTGGACTGTGCTATGAACTATAAGGGGTTAAAATGAAGCCATTTCTTGTTTCCAATGTGTACTTTATCCTTCACAGTCTGGGTGCATACTTTTTACCTCTTTTGCACAAAAACTCACTACATCATTAGTGGAATTACTCCGTGCACGGATAATGTCATAATTCAATCAACTTTAACCAGATTAAACATGCACTTTTTTTGAGAAAAAAAAAAACAGGGAGGATCTACCTTACAGATCCTGGAATGGAATTTTCCACACCATTGTGTATGCAGCTGGTCTTATTTTAAACATACTGTATTTAAACAATCATGCCTGTGAAGTTGTGTTGCATCTACACATTTCATCCCAAGACTGATTTGTTACTATCCTTTCCTTTGTGTGCCACACTGGGTTAAAGCCACAATGCTTTTCCAGAACATTTGGAAGTCAGCATACAAGTATAGCTCCCTTTAAAGTTTATTAAACATGACCGAGTGAATCGTGACACACATTTTCTACAACATCCAGGAAGCAAAAGTCACAACATTCTGACTGCTGCCAGCTGTATGGTATTTTGAGGTGACTGTTTCGGTAACCACAGTTAACTAGCAGAGAGTTCTTAGGTGACCTTTTTCACAGAACATCACCTATATAACTGAATAAAACCTGACTGAGCCCTTTCGTGTGATGGTCCTTAAGGTTGACAGCAGTGCTGTAGGAAAAAATAATAATTGAACCACAGTCAGTCTGTCCAAAGTAATGCGGTGAATGTATTTTTCAGTCACACAATTTCTTCAAGCCAAGTGTGATTTTCACATAGCTAACTCACCTCTGAAGTGAATACACAATTACCGCAACCATATCTGCACTCTAAACCACTTCAATTCACTGAGTTTTGTGATTATTCTATTTTAGCCTAACCCATAAACTCTACTCCTTGATTCCTTAATGCAGCTTCTGTACTTTGTAGGTGAAACTATAAACTTGCAAAATTACTTCATTTGAAGTTAAAATACTAAGCCTGCAAAATTCATTAAACTGATTTGCACTAAACTCTAATCATTAAGTGTAATAATACCTTTATCCTCAAAAATGTCCTATTTTCCTGGAAGTGTATTTCACGGCTTTATTTCCTTTGCTAATTGATCCTGGTCACTTAATTCAATAACTTTTATAAAGTTAAAATTATAAAGATTTAATTGACTTTTGCTTAGCTTCCAATTATGTCTGATTTGTTTCTATTCGGTCTCATTAAATCCCATTACAGTTAGACTAATCGTAATTACTCCCATTAGTTCATTTACTTTAAAATAAGTACCCTGTCCTCCATTACTTTCAAGTAATTTTTTACCAGGGTTATGTAAGGTCTCTTAATTATATTAATACAAATGGCTTCCACATTCATCAATAAGCCTGCATTTAGAACTTAGGCAATCCCATGCAACACATCAAAGTTAGAAAGACCCTAGGTATGATGCAACCATACGATATAGAGATGTCTTCCCAGTAGCCATCATTAATATCAATTGTAAGTGTAAGACAAAGGTTTGGTGTAACACTTCATTACCTTAGACATGGAAGCTTGTAAAAAATACCAAGTGTGAATAAAATGGAATGAAGATGGTAATATGAGTCATATTCACAGATAACAATTGGAAAAGGTGGCACTTTCTTAGAAATGCTACATCCCAGGAGCAAGTTCATGTTGTGGTTTGGTTTGGTTTGGTTTGGTTTGGTTTGTATTGGTTTGGTTTGGAATACTAGAGATTAAACCTAGTATCTAACACCTAGGCAAGCACTTAATGAGCTACATATACATCCCCAGCCCCGCGTTTATCTTTTAGGCATCTATGTCCATTTTTTCTCCTACCAGGGGTTGTAGCTACAGTCTTCCACTCTACCAACTGAGCTATCAAAAGGACTCTATTTCCATATTTATAAATCATTGCAAAGGCTTGAATTAACAAAGGGACTATCCATGTTAGCAACCACACAAAAGAATGACTGTAACAAAAACACATGCAAAGTCTGGGCTTCACATAAAGATTCATTACTAAGCTTTCTTAAGAGATAAAAATACATGAAGTTCCTTCATAAGATGAAAAGCAGAAAAAAAGCAAAATGGAACAGTAAGTGTTGGAAATAACACTGAATAGTTGTGGGAAAAATGAATGGAATCTTTTTTGGGTTGAAAATTTCTTTCTCCCCTAATATCAATAAGTACAGGAAAAAACAGTACATTTTTCAAGGCAAATAGGAGGCCTTCAAGCAAGTGATTGATAAAAATTATTTTTTAGAGCTAAAAATATCTCTGTGCATTTCTTCTAGTAAATTAAGATGCTGCATTATTTCTCTTATATAAATTCTTGAAATCAAATTATAAAGATGAAGAGCAGATTAGTGGTTGCCAAGTAGAAGGTCTGAAGGGGGCAGATGTAATTGTGGCTACACAAGAATGACGCTTTGAAATAATGCTGCATCTTGATTGGGGGGACAGTAGTTACACATATCACACACATGATAAACTACATAGAACTATGCTACACACCAAAAAAAAACCTGAAACTTAAACACACTCTGTGGATTGTACCTAGGTTGATTTCTGCACTTTGATATTGTTACACAAGATGTCAACACTGGAAGAAAATGAACACAGTACAAAAGATATCCTTGTATCTTCTGTAACTTTCATGAATCTATATTATAAAAAAATGATAAAAGTATAGAAAGCCCTAAAATTCATCAGTTTCAAAAAGGAAAAAAAATTAGGATTGATGGAATAGTTTCCATTTTATCCTTTTTTTCTCATTTTTTTCCCTTCCATCCTCCCCAGTTCCACTTTCCTTTCCAACAATTACTTCCTATTTTACCATATCTTTTATACATTCTGGTTCTTATTTATACTTTCAGTTTCTCACACTGGAAAGACAATAAAGTATTTACAAATATGTGTCTGATTTATTTCATTTAAAAGTATGATCTCAAGGTTATCCATTTAGCTATAAAAGTCTCATTTATCCTTCTTTATGGCTGAGTAGTACTCCATTGTATAAAAATCTACATCTTTTTTATACATTAGCCAGTTGACGGAAATTTGTGCTGTCTACAAGATTTAGCTATTACAAAGTGTACTGCTATATACATAGGTGTGCATATATTGCTGTTGTATGGCGCCTTTGAAAGATTAAATAAAATTGACAAACTCTTAGTCAATCTTATCATTAAAAAAGAAAGAAAAGACTCAAATTCATGCAATTAGGCATGAGAAAGGTGAAAGCACAAGAGACGGTGAGGCAATCCAGAAGATCATCAATATCTACTTTAAAAGAACCTTTACTCTAAGATAGATAGAAAACACAGAAAAAAATGAACAGATTCCTAGATACACACGAATCACCAGAGTTGAATCAAGAAGATATAAAAAGTCTAAATTATCCAATATCAATGAATTGAAAATGCAATTAAAAACTTACCAACAAAGAAAAGCCCAAGTGCTAATGAATTCACTGCTATAGGCTACAAGAAACTTAGAGAAGATCTAATGCCATTACTTGCCAAATTCTTATGTGAAATTGAAAGGGATTCAATACTCCCAAAATCATTCCTGGAAGCAAGTATTACCCTGATACTAAAACTGGAAAAGAATCAACCAAAAAAAAAAAAAAAAAAAGACTACAGGCCAATCTCCCCAATGAACATAAATACAAAAATCCTCAATAAAATACTAATGAACAGACTGCAGCAAATCATCAACAACACTATACACCATTACCAAGTGGGATTCATCCCAGGAATGCAGGGATGGTTCAACATACAAAAATCAATAAACATAATATACCACATCAACAGCACCAAAGACAAAAATCACATGACCATCTCAATAGATGCAGAAAAAACTTTTGATAAAGTCCAACATTTGTTCATGACAAAAACCCTACAGAAAATTGGAAATTGGCTTTCTA
Source organism: Dasyprocta punctata (assembly GCA_004363535.1). NCBI lineage: Eukaryota > Metazoa > Chordata > Mammalia > Rodentia > Dasyproctidae > Dasyprocta > Dasyprocta punctata. Next base: position 14,056 of record RJWM01007953.1, on the reverse strand, counting down.
CTTCAATCTGATAAAAGCCAACATCATATTAAATGATCAAAAACTGAAAGCACCCTCTCTAAAATCAGGAATGAGACAAAGATGTCCACTATCACCACTCCTATTAAATATAGCTCTGGAAACATTAACTAGAGCAATTAAACAAGAGAAAAATAAAAACACTAAAGATAGGAAAGGAAGAAGTTAAATTATCATTACTTGCAGATGACATGATACTCTATATAGAAAACACCAAAAACTGTACCAAAAGATTTCTAGATGTAATAAATAGATTCAGTCACATAGTTGGATACATAGTCAACACTCAAAAATCAATAGCATTCCTGTACACAAATAACGAACTCACTGAGACAGAAATTTAAGAAACTATATCTTTCACAATAACATCAAAAAAAAAGAAGTACTTAGGAAACAATCTAATGAAGGAAACATTGAAAACTACATTACTCTGAAAAAGGAGATCAAAGAGGATATCAGAAAAACAGTATCTCTTACTCTTCCATCGGAAAAACCAACATAAAGAATATGGCTGTATTCCCAAACTGTTATACAGATCTAATGCAATCCCAATCCAAATACCATCAGCATACCTCACAGAACTAGAGAAAACATTCCTAAAATTCATTTGGAACCAGAACAGACTTAGAATAGTAAAACAATTCTGGGCAACAAAAGCAAAGCAGAAGGCATCACAACTGACTTTAAATTACACTACAAAGCTACTGTGATAAAAAAAAAAAAAAAAATATATATATATATATATATATATATATATATATATCAGCAGGCACTGGCAAAAAATTTAAAAATAAAAAGACCTGAGGATCAGTGGAAAAGGTTAGAAGAGGCAGAAATAACTTCAAACACACTCAGTCACCTTATTTTGGACAAAGGGGCCAAACACCTTCACTGGAAGAAAGATAGCTTCTTTAATAAATGATCCTGGAAAAACTGGCTTTCCATATCCTGAACATTAAAACTAGACCCATATTTTTCACCACACACTAAACTAAAACAGAAATTAATCAAAGATCTAAATATTAAAACAGAAACACTAAATCTTCTGGAAGATAGAATAGGTAGAATTCTTTTTAATTTAATTTTAAAGGGAATAAAGCAGAACAATAAAATGAATTGAAACAGTTATAAGACAATCTACAATAGTTACTATACTGCATATTGTTGTCCTGTAATATTGGGGACCTGGCCTAGATCCCCAGTCTCCCAAATGAGCAAATGGCAAAGGCTTAGATAAACGAGACAAATGGTATGGTTTTAGGGCTCCAGGAGGGTCAAAGCCCCTACAGAGTTCTTGACCCTGTAGCTGAGATGAGGGCTAAGACAAAAAGCTTCTCTGGACCACCCATATTTATTTTCACTGCAGACAAAGAGAGGGGATACTGAGGGAGGTGCCAGAACTGAGCAGGACTTGGGAGTCACTTCAAGGACATCTCTAAGTAGGAAAAGATGCTAGAAAAGGATAACTATCTTATATCCAAGGTGGCATTTGTGATGCGACTGTGATGCCTGCAGACTAAGATGCCTGCAGGGCAGTCTCTATTAATGTAATTGATTATGGAGCCAAGATGTAGTCAGCTACGGCCTTCCTTACTTTGCCCTTTGAGGTATCTCTGACCTCATCGGGCACTACAGGCCTCAGTTAGGACCAGTGATTCATAGAGGTTCATTTACTAAGAATCAGCTCCCATTGCCAGGCAAGGGGGCTAGACCTAGGACCTAGGAAAAACTCATAGAGAAAGAAAAAGCCAATTAGTAAATTTTAAATCCTGCTCAGAGCTGCTTTGTAGTGGTCTCCAATACTGTAAATACTTGCTCAGACTACTGGTTTCACGCTTGCAAAGTCTATCAGACAATACAGTTCCTCCAAATCAGCTGGTTGCTCATGGTGGGAACAGGGGGCTGTTCCCTCCCCAGCCCGTGCCAGCTGCTTCACAGGCAGGGGCTTAGCTTCCTTCCTGGTTCTCCCTGGAAAATAGGTAGAACTCTTAAAGACACAGGTGTAGGCAAAGACTTCATGAACAAAACCCCAACTGCATGAGAAATGCTACAAAGAATCAACAACTGGGACGTCATCTTATTAAGAAGGTTTTGCATAGAAAAAGAAAACAGATTGAAAGACAACCCACAGAGTGGGAAAAAAATCTTAGCCAGTCGTTCTTCAGACAAAGGACTAATATATAGATCATATAAAGAACTGAAACAATCAGATCCCCCAAATTTGAAGACCCAATCCAAAACTAGCCATCTGAAATAGACACTTGTCAGAAAAAGGACAAATGGCAAATCAATACATGAAAAAATGTGCAACATCACCGATCATTCAAGAGATACAAATTAAAACAATGCTGAAATTCTCTCTCACTCCAGAAAGAATGGCTATTATCAATAAATCAACCAATAACAAATGCTTGGAAGGCTGTGAGGAAAAAGGAATGCTGTTCCACTGTTGGTGGCAGTGTAGACTGGTGCAACCACTGTGAAAATCAGTATGGAGATTCCTCAAAAAACTAGAACTAGAGGTTCCAGTTGGCCTAGCTATTCCTCTTCTTGGTCTCTTTCCAAAAGGACTGATAGAATTCTTTGATGAGGTCAAATATATGGTACTACATAGGAGAGTTATAATTGGTCCATTCATAACATAGCTCCCATTTAGCCTCTTGTTGATGTGGGTCCTGAGCTCGCCTTATGTTCCCAAGGCCTACAACATTTGTTTGTTAGTAACTTCAAAACAATGCAAAATAATGAAATAATTTTATAGTAACTACTAGTATTTTTATTTATAAAAAGACCTCAATGGTAGCAAATTTAAAATTTAAGGTAAAAGATAGGACCTTGGTAAGATATCAGTGCCATAGTGTAAAGGAGAAAAAAATGAAACAAATTAGAGACATAAGTAGCTCATCATTATGGAAAACATCCTGCACCTGAGAAGAACTGAAGTTTTATTTGTGCTTCTGCCTCAAACCGACTATATAGTTTTAGATACATTCCCTTTCTGTATATCCCTTTCTGTATATCTTCATATCTTTGCTATGAAATAAACATAGTGAACTAGATCATATTCAGGGTCCTAAAAATATTGACAATCTTTGACTGTAGATGCAGTCTGATTGGATCTAATTTTGATTTTGACAATTTCTGTATGTTACACTGCAAGAGTATGTTTAAATACTCACATTAGCCCTAAAAAATATTTAAATCCAGCATTTGGCAGCTGGAGGTTATTGCAATCTGTTAAGCCTTCCTGAAGCTCATTCTATCAGTGTTTCAAAATAAAGTACTAGCATCTTAATAGATAGAAAGTCTATTAATAACAATCAGTGCTGCATTATCTCAGAAGTCCTAGGAAAGATGATGATAAGAAGCGAAGCATATAAAAATTAACCCAGTTTTTCTCCCAACCATCCCTAAAATGATTAGCCATTCCATTCACTGAAGTTTCCCCCTCTGAAGTAGCTAAACCCCTTCCTATGACCTGCAGGGCTGACTGTGCTTCAATTATATATGCACAAATTAATTCCAGCTTCACTTGGTGGAGCACTGTAAATACAGCAGCTTCACAACTCATTCCAGCCTCTTTATAATGTGTTTACACTTTGGTCATAATAATGTCAAGTTTGATATTCTCATCAAAAAAATGTAGGGAAAAAACATACAGCATGGAGCTAAATATCTAGGATATAAATAAATAATTAAATGCTGTAAGGTAATACCAATAATCTCTGGGAGCAATGTAAAAAGACCTTAAGTTTAGCATCATCAAGTTAATAAAAAAATATATAGTTCTTAACCAGCTGCTGAACTTTATAGTTATTATGTTGCTTATAACCAAAATAAAACCCTATTCATGAATACAAACAGTATTCGCATGATCATCTCTGCTAAACTTTCCCTGACCTCACCATGAGAGAAGACAAGGAGGAGGGGTAGTGTAGATGATAGCTCTCTCCGTATAATGCTTGAATCTCTAGAAGGCAGGGGAACAGGATTATTGCCCCATCACAGCTCTTGGCCATCTTTTTTGATCATCTAGGCAGACCTATAGTGAAACAAAATGAAAACATTGATGTGCAGTTACCTTGGCAATATTTTTCTTAGTTCCACATAGAGAAACGTCTAATCACACTGCCATGGACTGCACTCCTCACCCCAGGATTTTGCATTATCATTCTGTTAGTCACAAGATGCAAAAGGCAGTGGAAATCTATCAGTTTAATTAACAAATACTGTACAAAACACACATACTGCGGTTGCTGCTCAGAGCAGTGATGTGACTCTGGGCCATCAAAAGCTTTACTTGACTCTCATGTTCTAATTTCCTTGTGGGTTGCTACTTAACCACCCCACCTCACTTAGGCACAACAGAATAGAACACAGTTATGCCAATCCATAGCCTCAGCAACAGCCCGGAAGATGGTCTGACATGGAAAGTCTTCCATAAACACAAACAGAAGGCACTGGTATTCTCTACCTCAGCTGTTGGGAATGTACAGCAATCAGGCACTTGGCAATAGAAGTAAAAATGAAAGAATTAAGAGATACAGGGACCATACTCATAAGTGAAATAAACCAGAGTCACATATGTAAACATCATATTATTGCCTCCCTAGTGTAAAAAACTGACAGAGTAAATAAGATCCAAAATCTGCAATAGATATTGTGAAAGGGAAAGGGAAAGAAACTGCTCAAAAGGAAAAAACTACTGGGATAGGGGAAAGAACAAAAGAAGGGGGAAAATATATATATATATATATATATATATATATATATATATATATACCACTATACTATTAATATAATATGACTGTACTACTAATCTGTTAGTTCATCAAAAAGAACAGTTTGTACTTTCATTGTTTGATCATTTTTTCATGCCCATATCTTGTAATCTGAGCAATTGCTTTGAAGATAATAATATGCAATATATTAACCATTTTTAATCTATTATTTTGTTTTGAAATTTTGTATCATCATTTTTTTTCTTTTTTTGTTTTAAAATAAAAAAAGATTTTAAAAAATAAAAGCGATACAGGGAGGCTATAAAGGACCAAAGTTAGCACAGTGAAGCAGCATAACTTCTGGCCCTTGCCTGATCCCCAGTATGGGAACTGAGCTAGAAACACAGGAACACCATGCAGACATGTTGCACCTCAGATCAAGTTCAGAGGAATATTATTCACATGCCACAATCTCCCAAACAGTATCAGAGCCAGCAAGAATTGGCTTAAAGATTTTCACCTAACAAAGCAGTACACAATAAGAAAGAGAGTTTTGATAGTATTAAGAAAGCCTGACGACTGCCCTCCAGCTCTTTCTTCCAATTTGGTTGACTATGTGACAGGTAGGGAGTGTTAGCTCAGCACAAGTCTGTGAATTTGGATTTACATCATGATCCCAAAGGGTAAAGGTTAGTATGTCAGAGGCTCTCGGGCCATTTTCAAACCATTTATGACACCAGTGACTGGCTAGCTCCCCTCATCAAAAGGCTTCATATAAGATAAATGGATATATATGGAGGGTATAGATCAAACTTCTGGCTGTTAGTGAGGGGAATGGAGAAATGCCTCTCATTAGGCTGGGAAATTAGCCCCCCACTCTCCACCAAAGACCATTTTTTATTTCCCTGAAAAAGACATAGTATGAGGTGCCCACACTTTGCAGAGATCAGACCAGGTGTGAGTAACAGCCCAAGCACCAGGTCATGACAGTGAGGCAGCTGCCCAGTCACTCTGTCAAGATGCCCTGGCCCATCTTAACTGACTACCCTTTTATCAAATGAATATACATTATAGTCATTCACTGGAACAACGATAATGAGAAAAATCTTCAAATCAAGGGAAAAAATATAAAAATAAAAAACTACTACAGACACATCATCGGAAACACTGAAAACCAAAAATAATGGACAAATACATTTTAAATGCTAAAGAAAAATGCTGTTGGATTAGAATTCTAAAAACAATGAACATGTCATTAAAAAATGAAGGTGAAATAAAGCTTTATTTTCCAGACAACAAAAAGTTCAGAAACGCAGTGCTACATTATAAGAATTAAATGTTAAAGAATAGTCTTGGATGAAAGAAAATTGTAACAGCAGAAACTTAGATCTATGCTAGTATAAAGTCTCAAAATGATAAATATTCAAGTACAAATGACACTGTTTCTCTAATTTTTTTAAATTTATTCAAAAGATAATTGACCGCTTTAGGCACACACAATAATGTTTTACAGAAACAAAATATAAATGGAGATGACTAGTACAAAAGTTGGGAGGGAAGTTGGAAGTGATCTTTCTAATCAAAAAGAATAATTACATTGTTCTATGATCTATAAATATATTATAAAAGCATTTAATATCTCTATTGATTATAAGTGTATAGAAAGCTTTATTTTGTAAATATATCAAGACCAGTATGAACAGTGCTTCTCTACATGTAACATTCCTTATGAAGCAAGCATGTTTTCCATGCATTTCAGAAGTGTCAAATTGCTTTATAAATATGTACCAGCTTCCAAGACTTACTTTTTGTGCTTTCATTGCTATAAAATTCCTCCAAGATTTCATTTAATGTGAAGGTTTTTTTGCTGATATTACTTCTTTAGGCATCTTTTCCTTCTTATTGTATCATCTTTTTTCATTGATCAGTAATTCTCCTTTAACAAGTTTCTCTCAAATGATGGCAGTAATTTCCATGGTTAATTATTTCTATAATTTCATTTACTTTTATCTGAACTCTGTAGTTATTTTCATAGTACAATAAAAGTTGACATATTCCATACACAATTATTCACTTTCCTTCCTGTCCTGATGCTTGAATATTTCAACTATATTTTAAGGTAATGCTTCTTCCAAAATATACCTGAAAAAGTATTTCAACTGCATTTCAAAGTAATGCTTCTTCCAAAATACAACTGAAAAAATTTGACCTCCAACTGTGGCAAAAAGAGCTTGTCAAAACGTTCATGTAAGATAGTAAGATTTAAAAATTGAAGTAATGACTTCTACCTGCTGGCCCTGCCACCAGGAGGTTGCTTCCTGCAGGCAGCCAGTTTGGGCAGAGAAAGCCAGCAGATCGACCTCCACCTGATAGCTGCCAACAGTAGAAGGCTTGCTTCCTGTGGGCAGCCAGTGGGAACAGGAACATGCAGCCACAGGGCACCTTTGGAGGCCCTTGCTTCCTTTGGGCAGTCATCACCCCCCGGTAGATTTAGATAAACATCCTGCTGTGTGACTTCCACTATTGTGGGAGTCCCAGTGTAGACATGCAGGCTGATAGAAGCATTCCTACCACCACACATCCCTGGCCACCAAGGAAGCCCCAGTGTAGCTGCACAGGTCTTGAGAAGCCCACTACATATCCTGCTACCTCCCTGTAAACCCAGGATCAGAGGAACACAGGTGCCTGTCCCGTTCCCCTACACTGTGGAGGGGCAGCCAATGTGGGAAATGTCTGGGACCCCACAACTAGCTTGTTGGGAGGAACCCAGGAGAATGGCAAGATGAAGGAGTGAAAGGCAATCTCAGACCTCCAGCCCACACAGAACAAGTCTGGGAGATATAGTCATGGAAGAAAATGGAAGTCACACACCTGAAACCTCCAAGAGGATAACAAATGAAGTAAAGAAAATTTCATGAGACTGTAAAAGTAATCAAATTGGAAATAATGTCTCAGGTAAAAGAAGAAATGAAAACTATAATGAAAGAATTGCTCAGCATATCTAAAGAAGACACAGATTAAAAAAAAAGAGGAACATAGGACAATGATGGAAACCTTGAATGAACAATATAGAAAGGAATTACAATGCATGAAACAGATTCAAAGAGATATCCAGGAAATTAAAAAGTCAATTGAGAGTTGGCAAAACCTCATGAAAGAGACTGAAGATAGACTTTCAAACCTTGAAGACAGGATTGCTACTAGCAATCATGAAAGGAAAGATCTTTTAAAAATAACAAGGAACCAGGAAATAACAATTCAACCACTGCAAGATGATGCAAAGATAAATAATTTAAGAGTGATAGGTATCAATGAAGAAGCAGGGGTCAACACAAATGAAATAAAAAGGCTATTTACAGAAGTAATAGCAGAAAACTTCCCAAGCATGGGAAAAGGAAGTGACATTCAGATAAGTGAGGCATACAGAACTCCAGCTAGCCATAACCAAAATAAATCTATGACAAGACATATAATAATCAAGATCCAAGAAATTCAGCACAAGAACAGAATATTAAAAGCTGTTAGAGAAAAGAAACAGATCACCTAGAAAGCAAAACCAATCATAATCACAGCAGACTTGCCAACACAAACCATCAAGTCAACAAGAGGGTGGAGGAAGTACTTCAAATCCTGAAAGGAAACAACTTCCAACCCAGACTGATGTACCCTGCAAAACTATCTTGAAAAATTGATGGAAAAATAAGATACTTCCATTATAAAGAACAACTGAAGGAATTCGTGACCACCAAACCAAACCTACAGGGAGTGCTAAAGGATATCCTAGAGAGAGAAAAAGATGACCATGGTTCCAGGAACAGCAGCAGAGGAGGAGTTCCAAACAGGACAGGCAATTGAATGAAGGGGAAAAGTGGAGGACCAATGACAGGAGGATAGCATGGCAGAGACAAACCAATGTATGCTGGTTGCAACCATTAATGTAGATGGCCTCAATTCAGCAATGAAAAGAAACACAGGGAGATTGAATCAAGAAACAAGATCCATCAGTATACTGTATATAAGAAACACATCTAACTCAAAAGAAAATTCATAAACTGAAAATCAAAAGGGAGAAAACAGGAGACCAGAGAAAACAAAGAGTAACTTGCCCATCAACCACAGATTGGATAAGAAAGATATGGTATTTTCATACAATGGAAAGCTACCCAGCTATAAAGTAGGGTAATCTCAAGGCTCTTGTAGGTATAATGGATGCAACTAGAAGTCATGTTCATGGGCAAAACAGTTTGAACTCATACAGGTGAACACTAAAATAAAAAGACAGAAGGAGTCAGTGGTATCCAAAAACACAATAAATATTATAAAAGTGATAGGAGAGGAAATACCTAGGAGGAGAAGGTGGTAACCAATGTTAATTTCTTATTGTCTTGTCTTGAACTCTTGTAATGTTTTCACAATTTTGTTACACTGACTTCTGTTCTGTCTTGTTTTGTTAGATTTTACTGTGTCAGATGGTATGGGCAGCTATTCAGAACATAATGGGATATATTATGGTAATCATGGTTGGTTTCCTATTATCCTGTTTTTAAGTCCTATAATGCTTTCATTCTTTTGTTTAATTGCTTTTATTATGTTTTGCTTTTTTGATTTTATTATATGTGATGGTATGAACAGCTATTTTGAAGAGAATGAGACATTATAGTAATCATTGTTCACATCCTGTTATCTGGTTTTGAAGTACTGTAATGCTTTCATTCTTTTGTTTTGATTGGTTTTAGTCCATTTTCTATTATTTTATTTCATTGTGTATGAGGGTATGGACAGCTATTTTGAAGAGAACAAGAACAAGAGACATTATGGTCACCATTGTTGATTTCCTATTGTCTTGTTTTGAAGTCCCATAAGGTTTTCATTCTTTTGTTTTGATTGGTTTTATACTATTTTGCTTTGTTTGACTGTCTTGTGTGTGAAGGTATGGACAACTATTTCAAAGAAAACCAGAGACATTATGGTAGCCACTGTTGATTTCCTGTTGTCTTGCTGTAAAGTCCTGTGTTGCTTGCATTGTTCTGTTCTGACTTGTCTGGTTCTGTTTTGTTTTGTTTTATCCTCTTTAAAATTAAAAAAAAAATTTAAACTGAAATAATCTGTTGGTTAGGAACAGGATATGAACAATGATTACTATAATGTCTCATTCTCTTCAAAATAGCTGTTCATACCATCACACATAATAAAATCAAAAAAGCAAAACATAATAAAAGTAATTAAACAGAAGAATGAAAGCATTAATCCAGTTAGTGAACTGGGTTAATGAAGTTGTATTTGTTGGTGAAAAGCAACTTCTCATTTGTGTGTGTGTGTGTGTGTGTTACTGGAAATTAAACCCAGGACCTTTGCACTGAGCTACATCCCCAGCTCCTTTTCTTAAATTTCAAGACAATGTCTTATTGCATGGCTAAATTTTCCAGATTGATCTCAAATTTTCAATCTTCCTGCCTCAGCCTCCCACAGTGCCAAAATTATAAGCATTTGCCACTACACTGGCTTTTACAACTTTTCCCTTTTTTCTGTAAGTACCCAAATGATCAAAGATGACTTGAAATATTAATTAACAATAATATTCATTGAAAGTTAAATTATGTAAGCTTATTACTGAAAAAAGAGTTGGTACAGCTATATTCTTTGCCATGTATATAAACTAAATTCAAATAAATGCACAGATGCATAATGACAAATCACCAGCAGATTTTTTGTTCGAATTGGAGATTGAAACTAAGGCTTTCTCACTGAGATACATTCCCATCACTTTTCATTTTTTATTTTAGGCACAAATTCTCTTAAGTTGTTAAGTTGCTTGGGCGGGGCTCAAACGAAGTCCTCCTGCTTCAACCTTCCAGAGTACTGAGGTTACAGGCATGCACTACCATCTATTAAGCCTATAACTGCAATAAAGGTTAACACTAAAAAATCAATCAATTCAAGACAAAGGGGGGGAATAACAAAGAACAAATGAGAAAATATAAAACAAATAGCAAAGTAGTATACTTAAAGTCAGCTACATTGATAATTACATTAAATGAAAATGACTAAGCATTTCAATTAAAAAACAGATTATAAGTTTGGATATGGATTCAAGAATCTATGAAATGCTATCTACAAGAAACTCACTCTATGTGTAAAGAGAGAATAAATGAATAAAAATAAATGTACAATGTAAATTTTAATTATAATTTTGAATGACATTATTAAAGTAGATTTTAGAACAAGGAATGTTATTGGCCATAAAAAGAATATATCAAATGAAAAAGGACCAATTAGTCAATAAGACATATGCAGTAATCATAAATATGAAGAAAGTTAATAGTTTCAAAATACATTGAGTAGTAAGTAATAGAACAAAAGTTATCTTAAATTTGCTAAATATTTGTAAATCAAGCAACACATTTCTAAGCAATCTATGAAATTATCATAATTCTAAAAACATTTTAACGTGTTAATAAAATCACAACTTACCAAAACTTGCAGAATGCAGTAAAGCAATGCAAAAAATGATGTGTATATTTTTAGATACTTGCATTGTTTAAAAAGTGTTATAAATTATTAATTTAAGATATCACTTTTAAAAACTAGAGAAAAGGAATAACCTAAACCAAAGGTAAGTAGAAAAATAGTAAAGATATGAAAGGAAATCAAGTGTATGGAAAACAAGACAATATAGAAAACCCACTGAAACCAACAGCAGGTTCTTTCAAAAGATCAAAAAAATTGGCAAACCTTTCGCTAGATTGCTCAACAATATACAAGAAACAAAAAAAGCACAAATGATCAAATCAACAATGAAGGAAAGGACACCAGTGGTGCTATTCACTTTAAAGAGTCAATAAGGAATATTATGAGCAACTTTTTTATACCAATGAATTCAACAATTTAGATGATATGGACAAACTCCCCAAAAGACAGAAATAAGTTTGAACAAAAGACTTGGACAGACACCATACCAATGAGGATATCCTAATAATCATGAAAAAAAATGTTCTGCATCGTAAATTGCCAACAGAGTTCATATGTAAATTACAAAGAGATTCTACTTCACACTTGATAAAATACTTTAAAAAGTAGAAAATGCCAAATGTTGATGAGGTGTGGAGCAACTAACAGACTCATGAGTCTGGGGATAAAAGGGCTACAATGACAATGAAAGAGTGAAAGAAGAGGTAAAAAAAAAATATGACACATTTATATCACAAAAGTGGTGTCAATGTATTTATTCTTAATCCCAGTGACAATCTATAAGCATGCTGAAGTCTTCAACTTAGGAAGTATTTTTTTTAAATGTTGCATTTACCTAGAAGGACTGCTATTCCAAAAAGAGAATGAAATTTAAGATGTGATAGGGATAATAACATTATTAATAAATTGTCTCAGAGTAGACTCATACTTGCCTTTGGAAAATCTATCATGATGTGAGGCAAAGAGAATTCTTCTGCATCTTCTTAGCATGTGAAACAAATACCTGCTCCCTCTGTAGCCTCTCAGGAGGGCCAGAAGGCAAGTCACTTACAGATATTAACTTTATGCTTTTCTGCCTGGTTTAGCCCGTGTTCTTTCTCAAAAGCAGAGGCTGAGATAAGGGAATAGATGTAAAGAGTTTACTTTATGATGAATCCCTGAGAAAAGGAGTGGGAATCTTAAAAAAGCAAAGTAGGAAAATAGGGGAAAACACCACAAAGGTGCATTATCTAACTGATCACTAGTAAAGGTACTGTGGTTAATCCCACTAGGACACTCTGAGTTGTGCAGAATACATTTAAGAATTTTCCAGCCAAGAAATGTATTTGTCTACCAGTTCTATCCACCATTGGTCAAGTAATGATTCTCAACCTAAGGTGCTCATCCGAATCACCTGGGGAGCATTTACAAACTTTAATTCAGACTGCCAGACAAACAACTCAGTTTTAATTCTGAAAATGGGACCCAGAAGCTGCATTTTTAATCACTTCCAGATGATGTCAAGAGCTAGTCACTCCTGAAAACCACTGCCCTAGAGAATAATCCCTTGCACTTCAAGGTCTGTGTGTGAGTGCCAGGAAGTTTCTCTCTCACCTGCTCCACACCAAAGCATTAGAAAGCTCCAGGATGAGAAGGGAGAAAGGTCAACGCACATTTGAATTATAACCATAAATTATAGGCAGAAAGGCAAAAGGGCAGGGCAGAGGACAGAGACAGAGAAGTTTCACATAGTGCCCAAATTTATCCACTAACCCTAGTTCCAAATGTAACAGATACTGGATTGAGAAAGGTGGTAAGATACGTTCTTTGCTCCTGAGGAGGGCAAGCATGAGCTGCTAAGAGCCCAGAACTGTCCTTAGCTGCCCTTGATCGTCCTAAGATTCCTATTAGTCATAACTTTGAAAATCATTCATGCTGCATGAATGTTTGTTCAAGGGAGCCAAAGCATTTGCAAAAACACTTGTAATTTGGCCTAGAGACTGGAAGGCTCACATCACTAGAGAGGTCTCTACCTGCCCAATATTGACACATTTGTGCCATTTATGTTATATGTAGTATCCCATAATGTATGTCTCATAGTCCCAAACATATTTGAGCATATTTTGCTCAGAGAAACTACATGTTGCAATATTTTATGCAAAAAACTTTAATACAGTATCACATAGTTGTGCTTTACAAAGGCAGAGGAATTTTTCTATCTCCTTAGGGAAGAGATAGAGTCCCCAAGAAATATCACTAATCTCTCTGAACACAAAGGGGAGACTAAAGAACTCTGCTGGTTGACTTTTGCCCACTTGGAACTCTCCAAAATCACTTTAACCTCAAAACAAAAAGCAGTCAGGGTCATTCTAAGACAAGTTCACTCTTGAGCTTTCTTGTCAGCCCATTCTCACTCTGTAGAGTATACTTTTCCTTTAAAAAAAACTCTGCTTTAAAACTTTGCTTCAACACCTTGATGTATGGGGTGACATAGGGCTATGAGTCTTGTCTGTGCATCTGTCTTATATCTTCAAATCAAAGCACTGGACTTGGGGCTTCAGCAAGTCATTAACCTCTGAAAGATTCTATCCTAGGATATTTATTTTAAATTTTCTTGAAGTGTATGTATTAGTCATTTGCCCATCCCCGTGACAAAATTCTTGACACTGCAATTTTAAAAAAGAGAGATGTATTTGGCTCATGGTTTTAGAAGGTCAATCCATAGTTGGCTGGTTCCAAGGCAGAAATGGCAGGATGTAAGGGCCTACCATATGAAAGCTGGTCAACCCATGATTTCCAGACAACAGAGAGAGAGAGAGAGAGAAGGCCAGAGAGAAGGACATGTCCTTCCCAAGGCATGCCCTCTGTGA